>WAAD01014711.1:55148-121070 GCA_013389945.1 Fregata magnificens
AAGTTAAGCATGGTAAGATTTGTAAAACCTACTCTTCTGAAGATTTACAGGATGGGGACACCAAATGTCTGAGGGAGACTAATCTTCCACATGACCTAATATCCTGTAGCTGTTTATTTTGGGGCCGTGCAGAGAAGAGGGAAATTTATTAATTGATTGTAAGAATGCAGTGAGGATATGTATAACTTGTAGAGTCCCATTCAGTGCAGCTGGCAGTCTCGATCAGGATGTTTTGACTCATTACTCTGGGCCTTCATCAGCTGATGGAACTAATTTTTTTTTTCATCAGCTGATTAATATTCAAGATAATGAGTTGAAACATGCCAGAAGTAATTCCCTTCAGGACTGGAGACAGGATGTTAACTTCCATGCACATGCACACAGAAGAAACCACAAGAAGAAACCACAAGAAGCATAGCCTCCCCAGGTTCATTTAATTGGTGAAAAAAGTGAGTTTTACGTGCACCTAAGAAATAAAAACCAGCCCCAAACTAGCAGACTGAGAAGACTGTCATATTTCTAGCAGAATAGGAGAGGAGATAAGACAGGTAAAGGTGCAATAGCAAAATACAGAAGGGGGAGGAATTATTGCATGTGGATCAACAAAAGAACCTAGGGAAACATAAATTCCAAGTATTTTTGGGCCTATTACTGAAGCAACAAATATTCTTCAGAATGCTTTTGATCTTTTTTTTTCCTTGCCTTGAAGTAAATGTATGTAAGCTTAAAACCATAGAAGTTTTTTGCAACAACTTCTTTGACTTCCTTTGAATGTTTACCATGTTGCTAAGCATTGACTTTGAGAAAGGAGATCTTTCCATTCAGTTTGAAAACCTTTGCTGTCGATATATACAAATGCCACTATATGTTTTCTTTTGGGAAACATTTGAAATATTTCCTTCCTATATTATTTAATGTGCAACTTGAATGGGGGTTTTTGTTTGTTTGCTTGCTTTTTTTGACAGGGCTGTGTTTTTTAAGCTGAACGGTGGGAGGGAAGGGAGAGGGGAAGGGACAAGCAGGACTTGTACTGGGGTTGTAGTCTGACCAACGGTTCAGTGCTCAGTTACAGTTAATGGGGTGAAAAGCTGTGATAAGGCATGTGATCTGAATAGTTAATGTACTATTCCTACAGCTAGCCAAATTCAGGGCTTCCTAAATGTGGTTTATTATTCCAGAAGTTGAAAAAGGAGTAGTCTCATGATATGAGCCAAGCTTTTTTAACCTATCCACAGAAATGTCAGTATTATTTTAGCAAGTGATTCATAATATCTGTAATACAAAATCTTGTATTTTGTATATTGCATTTTATATAGTAACTGGCAAATTATAGTATAGCATAAACTGAAAGTTAATGATTTGTACTGCGTATCATGGCTGTGATCCCAGCATCTTCAAACCACAAGGACTGGAAGTATGTAGCAATTTTAGATGCAAGCCTCTGTTAGCAGAAAAGAGGCTGAACTCTTACATGTATGATTAAGGATCACTTCTCCCTGCAATATGCAGCTGATCTTCATGTTTCTAAAATAATCTTCTTGCTGGAACACTTTGTTACAATTGCATACAAGGTTTTGGAAAAAGGCAAAGTGCTGCAGAGCTGAAAACGTTTATTTTTTGCTTCTCTCCCCACAGATACATCCTGTAACAATTTCTAAACTGTCAGCTTCTGCAGACGCTATCAGAAGGTATATTAGAGAGCAGGAACTACTACTATTGTGCAATTTACAATGCGCAATTGAAGCAGAGCAATTGTCATACAATCTATAAAGACCTACTCATAAACGTCTTCAAAGAGGGTCTTAATTGCTGCATGATTTACTACATGGAGAATACCTTCTCTTTTGTGTTTGGAAGTATTTTGCTGCAGGAGAAACCTTTTTAGCCAGGCTTTTATAGGCCAGTCTTTGCGTTGGTAGCATGCATTTACTAGCTGTATAATTGGTGGCACAGCTCTTCTATCATAAACATTGTTATCAGTTAATTAAACTTGAAATGGAGCTTTGTTCCACAACATGTTTTGTCAGATTGTTTTCCTTATTTATTTATCATCATAAAATTTTATTTTATGACTGGCAGCTTCTCAGCCCTCCAATAATAATATAAATCAAAACAAGATTTTAGTCTTCATGCAATTTCCTTTTGGTCTCAAAATATGAAACCAGATGTTTTTGGCATGCTAAAGATGCTTTTCATCTTTTTTTAGATTCTTTCAATGCAGTCAAAGTAAATGCATTTTTAAAACCAACTTATGAAAGTTAAATTTCCTTTGTTCGCCTGGGTGTAGTCTGGTTTGCATTGATGCAGCAGCAATGAGAGACCTTCCAGATAACACACAGAATGCCATTGAAGAATTACACATGTGTGTCTCAAACCTCAGACAGCAACAGGAATTGTATTAATAGCAGATCAGTAGATTTATATTATAATTTAAAACATTATGAAACTTTTTTGGGGGGTTGGGTTTTTGTTTTTTTTTTTGTCTAAAGGGCTTAGCAAGCATCTAAAAGAAGATTGGGCTACAGGATAACTGTATCCTGCAGTCTGTATACAGTAAGTGGCTAACCTACAATATTTGTTCACATATCTAGCAGCCTTTTTCTGAGTTGAAACAGATTTTTTTTATGATGCCCTAACGAATTGTCATCAGTATTTCCTTTAAGCAGTGAATCCTTTTTCTGCAGACATTAAATCTGGGCCTAAGGCTATTACTAAAGGACCTAAACATTCCCAGGTGGGCCCCTCTTCAATAATAACAGCAGCCTTGAAGGGATTTACTGATACTGTAAAGAATAAGAAGTAATAAACAGGAACTGGAGCAAAGTGGGACAGTTGTTATGAACATTTGCATGCCAGTCCACAGAATCCTCTATCCTATCAAAATAATTCTGAATTCTAAACCCTGAAAGCAAATGGAAAGGCTTTGGCATGCTTGTGCACAGTGGTGTGTTCTGGGGGGGTTTTGTCTGCTTTACTAGCTTGACTGCAGCTGGGCTTCTCTGCATCAGCCTCGACCTCTGAACTCAGTGAAAGAAGCAAGCAGACATTTGCCATTAACCCTGCTCTGGTCTCAGGCGTTAGAAAAATAATAAGTTTTATAGTGAGACTAAACATTCTCAGCCCCACAAAACTGTAAGTGAATCTGAGTGCTGCACAAATTACAGAAGAGATGCACATTTGCCTGGTTGTGGCATCTGTTAAATCTCTGAGCCTTGTTTATTCAGGAAAAATAAGTTGAAGAGTATGTTACCAAAAAAGAAAAAAAGAAGCCTGCAAAATGAAATTAAATAAATGTTATCACTCCAGCTGGTCACTTGATTTACTTGTTCGGATTTTCTGTTTTCATTTTTGGTGAACTTACTTAAACTTTTTTTGTATTTCTCCTGTTTTTTGAAATCAAATGAGTACCTGTAAAAAGACACATATATGAAATTTATTGCGTATGAAATTTACTGCAGAAATTTACTGCATAAATATGGTGCTTTTACTGTTCTGCAAGTATATCTTAACTCCTTACTTCAGTGTTTTCACTGTTTGTATTTTTGAATGGTAAAAGATAATGAGGAGCTAGGTCTAGGGTAAAAGAGGCTGAGTTTCCAAACAGGATCTAACCAGAGAAGAAAAGACCAATGTGCAAATGTTGGGGGGTGTGTAGGGGGAAATTTGGTCAGGAGGGAATCCAGGACTGTCTGGGAGGAATATTTTTCTTTGACCTTGCAGAAATTGGAGGGAATCACATTTTTAGGTGTTCAGTTCCTCAAGATGGGATATGAAAGGTCTCAGTGACCAAAGCAAAAGCTCAGAAATGCAGCTGGCTGGGAGTGGCTTAATTAACAGGAAAAAAAATAAGGAGAGGTGGAAGAGAAGGTAAATGTGGGCAAACTGCCAGTTTTCCAAGAGCTTTGATTTTTCAGTGCTTTTATACAAAGGACGACATTTAAATAAAGCAGTGTTTAGTGACCATCACTTCTCTTGTGCAGAACTACATAACCCTCCTCTTCTCCCCTGTAAGAGCCGTATGGCCACTAAGTTGTTATTTACTTAGAAAAGTGTTTGTAAGAAAGAAATTGGGAAAAGGCATAACTGTTTTGGGAGTTTAAGTAAAACGTCTGTACGAATGTGAGCTTGGATGATTTCTTAACGTGAATACTGTACAGGCAGTAGGTACTTACTGGCTTCTGGCTTTTCTCTGCAATGAAGAAATGCGTCCACAGAAATGCTGGAAACAAGAAACACACGACTACTTAGCTCTGTATGAAGCTTCAGCTATTTTTTCCATGGACCTCAGGCCAGGACCGGCTCATCTACCACCCTTAGAGCACCTCGAAATACTTTCTTGTTTACTTTTTTGTTTCCCTCAAAAAAGTAACTGCATTAGATATCATCTATGTGATTGCAAATGATGAGTCAGTAGCTTCACTGGCCATTAAACTTTAAATCTTTTATCCATCTTTCCTCTCCCCACTTCTTTGTTGCCCTATACAAGCTCCTCTATTGAACCAAAGGAGCCACCAGCATGCAGACAGATTGCAGATATGAGAAGTTCTTCCTCTTCCATGTGTAAAATGGGAGGATATTTGAATCTATAAGATATCTTCTAATGGTCTTTTTTCAAGGTAATCATGGTGTATGAAATATGAAGCAAGGAGTGTTGGTTACATCTTTCTGCACGGGGTTGCTTGCACCTTGTTGCATACATCACCAAGCTGTATGACTTTATTTGTAGGAGTGGTTACTTTCTGCTTCATTTTGCAAGATGGTGTTTCCCAGTCCTCACCTTGTCCCCCTGAACTCACTGCAATACCCTGTGCAACACTGTGCTTTCTCTAGGCCAGTGACTAACATCATAATTTGACCCTATATTTTAATATGCAGATATAATCAAGTACAGCCATGGCTTTGGTCATTAGCGTAAAGAAATTCCTATAGGGAAGATGTGTATGGGTTGGAGCCATCAAATAACTGCAAAACCTCAGAAAGAGTTTGCTTAGTTTGTGAAATGTTCCATTAAAATCTTGCTAAATACACACTGTTGAGATTTGACATTAACCACCTTCATTCATCATAATAAACACACAAATTTTCCACTAGAGTATCAAATCTGATTTTTTTAATAAGAAACAACTTTGTTTATCACAGTTTTCTGAATGCATTGCTCAGATATCAGACTAGATTCATAATGTTTTGATATTGTCCAGAAGATGTATGTTTTCTTTCTCTAGTCATTTTTTTTCCATTTCGCAAAAGTCAAATAAGACTTAACAAATACCTCCTGCCATGTGGTGGTAGGTCAGATACCTGTGTTATATAAATCTTTATGCTGAGAATTTATGACATTTTAACTTAGAGCTTCATTCAGCTTGACGATTTTGGCAGCAGCCAATTATGACATTAAACAGTTCATAGAACTTAACCTAAGACCTAAAATTACATAATTTTTGTAATGACTGATTTGCACCTCTCCCAGTTCATTTAGAGCAATTCAGTTCAAAAGTCTTACCCTTCTTAATTACTCCCTTTTAATTTGAAGCTCCAATGTCTCTCTCATTCCCTACTGTATTTACTTATTAAAAATTACCAATTAAAAAAAAAACCAAAACCAAACCCAAACTCCAGGCTTACAGAAGCTATATGATTGTCCATATACATGCTATTGGAACAAAAAGAGTGGAAAATTGTTGCTGTTACTACAGAGGCCAAAGACTGAAAAGCATTTTTTTTGGACTGTATTACATTATTTAAAAGTGTGATGAAAGAGTTATTGCAATTGGGCATTCTCATTATGAGAACTATGAGATTTCAGTAGATAAAAGATGGAGTTTGATATTGCATACCTCAGTAATAAAATCCTGAACAGTGGCTGATGCTTAGGCCTTTCCTCACAGTACAATATCTTCCCTGTTTCCTCTGTCCTTCTGGAAACTCAGTGGCTCTAAAAGGCTGTGCTGGACAAGCAGTCAAGCTGAGAAGAGCAGAGTGTTGCAGGTCACTCAGAGTAGATCATCTTGTCTGAAATGCCTCTGACAAAAGTCAAAGGGAGAGGGAAAGTAAATAAATGAAGAAAAATTTTCTGAAACCACAGAAACAGTAAAACATAAGTAAAAGATTTATCTGAAATGGGGAGGTAAGGAGAGGGTTGGAAAGACCAAGCCACAGAAGAAATGGGGGCAGAGGAAGACATACAGTTCCATGAAACTTGGAGCAACAGCACAAGATGAAGAGAGAAAAAGAGGTACGCCCCAAATTAGAAGATGCAGCAGCCAGAAGAGACTTTTGTAACACTATAGATTTACCTAGCCCTCTCTTCTGAAGCTTAAATTCACCCCCCCTTTTCTGAACAGTGCCCATTCAGATTCTGCCAAAACAGATGGAGTTATTTCCAGTAATCAGGTTTTAAAACCAGCTTTACACTGAACAGTTTATATGGCAATGTATAGCTTTGTTATAAAATAAGCTGCACTGAAAAGAAGATGTAGAGGTAGCTTGTTAACAATGTAGAAGGAGTTGTTGTAATGCTTTACATTCTGAAGTAACAACTTTATAGCACTTGCTTTTCACATGTGCTTCAATAGGATTTGAAACCTGGTTTGAACATCTGCAGCGCACAGTTTGGCAGACCATGGGTAAAATATATTGCATCTTGTTTAAAATAATGTAGTGTCTCGAGTACCTGGGAGGCATACTGAGGAGAGAGAAACCCCCCCCTTGTTAAATATTTACCACTTGAGTCCTGAACATCTGCAATTAGCTAAGAATGGTGATGTCAGTGGACACTTCCCAAGGTTAGCTGCCTCAATATTTGTACAGATCTAATCTGAAGTCCTTTTCTTGAGAAGAGGAACACATCCAAACTCAACAAATTGTCATTGACAAATGACCAGAGTAGTCTAAGGATAAAAGAAGGGCAAGTGTTCAATAGAGAAAGAGAACATGAACATTAACAGAATAAACCTGACCTATTTAGTGTGTTTAACCCTCTGTGATTTCTTGGACTTGGATTATTTATTAGCATGTAAACCTCAGGATTTTTGGATAATTCTCACAATTTAGATACCAAGCAGCTGCAATTTAACTGCAGGTGGGTTTTTTTGGTTGTTTGTGGGTTGGTTTGTTTTTTTTTTTTTGCCCGCCCTGAAAGGGTGAGGAAGACTCTCTGTGCACATTAAGATGCAGCATTAGGATTGGGTGCTTTCCAGGTGGCATGCCACTCTGTGTTAAACAGCTCAATTAGTGAGTCTCTTTCTATTTTGGTTGCACCAGTTTTGCCAACCGTACGCTTTATTGTGGAAGGGACAAAGCCAAAATGCCCCAGCATCACGGCCCCTACTGCATTGCACAGAGAGCCAGGACACATGAATACAAGGCAAAAGAGACTGGGTTTTTCATCACCACCTGATAGCAAGAGGCTATTGCATGGGCACAAGAGGCGTGTTACCGGAGGCTGTTGGATGACCAGCAGAGGTGATGTCTGGAGGGCTCACCTGGGCACGGCACCTGCTTAGCTGGAAGGAAGGGGCTACAAACCAGCTGTGGCTGCAGGGTGTTAAACAAGAAGGGGCAACGCGAGGTCAAAGGAACAACGATGCCAATCCCTAAAAAAATAAACCTGGTAGCCTAACAATGAGATTCAGGCTTGGAATAATTTCTAGCCAGAGCCCTTCATCCCAGTGGAAAACTAGGTGAAGAAACCTAGTTCATTTAAATTAGCTGACATAACCACTCCTTGTCTGAGCCCAGCCTGTACAAACTATCACACTTAGCCATCAGCAGAAGAAAATTAGACCTCTGGTTTTTTATGCCAGTTCGCTGGTCAACCAGATGTAGACAGACAAGGACAAATGAGAAATCTAGGTGGCGTATGGAGTGTAGATGTGTTTCAGAACTCGGCTCTAGAGTTCAAGCTTGCTGCAGTTACCAAGTCTATTAAGGAACATAAAGAGAAAGGCTTTTTCTGTTTGGAGGCAAGCTCATGGAGGCTGTTGCCTCTTTCTCTAATTTGCCGAATCATTCACAATATTAATAATGAAACTGTTATGTCATTTTGGCAATCATACAATATAGCCAATTTTTAACTTGTTAGAGCTTCGATTACTACTTTTTTTTTAAATGGGGTTATTAAAAAAACCTTGAGACACACTTTTAAAATTCCGATGTATTTAACATGTTAAGGAAACTCCTGTTTAAATCTACTGTCTAGAATGAAATTAAACAAAACAACAGCAACAAAGAAGAATATCAAAAAGACAAAAGAGAAAAGAAACCATTTGTTCCCTTTATTGTTTGTTTGTGGAAAACGTCTTTTGCCAACTCCTTAGAGAGTGTACTGAACACTAGTCATCAAAATGCATATACATCTTTATGTTATTAAATGCATATATGTGTATAAAACAAAAGATTCTTATAAATCACCAGTTTTGATCAAATTTTCAACCATTTGCTACATAATATTTCTCTATACCACCTATGAAATGCTTGAGTCTCAGAATGTCATGCAGTATTTCTTCTCATATAAATAAAGTGATTTTTGTCACTGTGCATAACTGTTTGTAGTATAAAACTCCAAATTTTTAAATGTCAAATGGGATGATGATTTCATTAAAGACTGCACCAGACTGCCCATTAACTCTATTGACAGAGCACCAAGTCTATAGAACCATGTATCTGTGGGATGAAATGCTGAAATGAAGGCGGATTTAATTGTTGTCTTTTTCAGTGTTGACTGTTTACTTTCTTTTCACTGAAGCTCAGAGTAGTTAGCAGTCTATGTAAATATGCATTTATTCTTAAGGCTCATATTTAATACACTTAAAAAAACAATCTGAATTTATAGTGCATTTAGTAGAAAGTAGTGTTCTTGGACAGTAGCATTGTAAGTAATGATATCGAAGAATTTTTTTCCCAGCTATTGATTTTTAAGGAAAAAGGGGGGAAATCCAGATATTGTGCTAGTGACAAAACAATATGCAGTTATTTGAGGGAGGAGGGTCCCTTTATTAGAAAGAAAAATACTTTAATTAGAAGAAATATGTTAATTTCAATAGCGTATTCTTCATATCTCTGCCCCCAAAAATCTTTGCACACACCTATATTCTTTTTATGGACAGTACAAAGGAGGATAATAGATGCCTATAAAAGTAACTAGTGAAATTCTGCATTAGGATAATCTGTCACCCATTTCCATTTTTTCTGAAGAAAGCAAGCATAATCAAAAGCTTAAATGACAAAGAGTTGACAGTAAGATTCTGTAGTAAATGATTCCAGAGTCGCTGGCCTGCGGAGATGCTGAAGAAGTCCCCAGCAGACCTGATTAATTCCAGTTTCTCCAGCTGCCAGGGGAGCAGAGGCTAAGCAGTTTCACAGAGAGGAGCCTATTACCACTACTAGGCTGAAATAGATCTAATCAACTCACAGCCGCTCAAAAGAAAACTTTACAGGTTTAGCTCACTAAGGCAGTGCTTTAAAATGATGACTACAAAGGATCATGGGAGTCTGAAAGCATTTAGTCTTTATTGCAGCTCAAGGAAATTTTCTGCTGTGGTTAGGCCATGCTAATTTACTGAACATGACAATGCCTCCCAGATTGTATGACATCATTTCAATAATGGCCCCAGTCCTCTTAGTTAAATATTTCTACTACTACTTTTTTAATTCTAAATACTTCGTTTATTGACATACCGTCTATCTTGGGATTAATTAGGTTTACTGTTCGAAATCTATGGGCTAGCCTGCTTTATCATTCAATTTGAATGATGACGCTGCGTAATTTGTCATGGCACAGACAGAAGAATTATATTTTTATTATTTTTATTTATTATTTTTTTATTTTCAGAGAATGAATTCTAGAAGTACTCTGTACCTCTGCTGTAAATTTTATGGCAGTTGTGCATTGCTTTAAATATTTTACTGGGCTTCACAATTATAGCGATTTGAGTGATTTTAAGAACAAAAACTCCAACAGATTGGGTATTACTTATTTTGACTGACAACAATTATACATCAAACCAAAAAACGTTCAAAACTTTCTGATTTCTTTTGTTCATTCATTCATTTGCTGTTGTTTTTTTTAAGTCCTCCACTCCCCAGGGAGAATGTCAAAGCAAGGAAAATACACATGTAGTTTGTTAGATTAAGAAAATAATTCCATGAACTCCTTCTCAGTATTCCATTGAAAAACCTTCCTTAACAGGTAAAATCTGCTTTTTTTAAAAACGATCAGTATTTGGAAACTCCGAGCATAAGTAGTTATATGATACAATACTGTAAAGATGTAGCGCAACACTCGCAATTTGCAAGGCAGTTCTTTCATGATGGCTAATACATTATTATTTGACCAGCTTCCCAAGTGATTTAAGGTAGAAGCACACAACAGAATGGCATTTGGAAAAACAAGTTACTTGTGACCCTGACTGGGAGGGAGGGACAGTGAACAAGCAACAGTGAATCAGGTTGTGGAGGCTGGCATCCAGGACCGGGAGCTGAGAGGTTGCTGGAAGCTGCCAGTGGCCTAAATACAGCCCAACTCACTAATCGTGGGGTTACCAGCTGCTCTGTGCGTGGTTGCTTTTGTGAAATAAGCTTGGTGTTTGCAATTCATGGCACAGTGGAAAAGTGCTGTGTGTTGGAAGCAGCACCATTGGCATGCATTTTAACAAGGAGCTAAAAGGCAACAGAGATTGAGCTCTCCCTACCCCAGGAACACAATGGGTGAGATTTAAGATCTCACAACTGCAAAGCCCCCAGGAAAAAAATGAAAAGCTGGAAATGGAATGAAACTTTTTGGTCCTACATCACTTATTCCATACAAGAAACATATCCAATGTATCTTTCAACCCGTGTGAAAATCGGACATTCATCTATCTACTACCAGGTCTTTTTTATTCCAAGCACTGAAATTTTGGGAGTTAACAGGGGAAAAAAAGAAACAGATTGCAACAGCCCAGTGATCCACTGTACAATAGATATAATGAAGAGTCAACTAAAAATAGAGAGAAGGATTTATTCCACACAGAGTTTCTTGCGTATCTTTTAAAACTATTTTAATAAGTTACAAGAAAAGTGCCACAAAATGAGCGTAGGACACACGTTAGTGGCAGCAGCTTAAGTAATTTCTGGAAGAGAAAAAAAAACCCAAACCCTCCTTTATCACTCATTCTTCTTCCCATGACATTTCTGGAAGAAGGTAGGGAAAAGTATGTTGTGCAGCACACTTTGGACACGGAATTGCTGTGGGAACAAGAGACAAGACAAGGACCCATTTTGTTAGAGTCCAGGCAAGTTGAAATGAGAGATAGTGGAGTACTGCAAATACCAAAAGGTGAGCAGTATATCTGTAATTTGTAAATAGCAGAATAATTTAGTTAGGTACAAGTGAGAACTGCAAGGCTTTTAATGTCCTCAACCGAGTCGGTTGACCTGGGCGGGTTGGCTGAAAAAGCTGGAATGAACCAGAGCCAATAACAGGGGAGACAATGCAGGAAGAGATGGGATCTGCACTGAACAAGAATTTCAAGCATACAGCAACATTTCTGATGAAGGTGAAGACAGCGAGACGAAAATATTACCCAACTGGGACAGCCTGTTTATACTTGAAGTTGCTGAGGTAGTGAGAGTGTTAAAGCGGTGGGGATAGGAGCTGGTATGGACAGTAAAGTTTCTCCATTCTCTCTGTTCTCCTTCTATCATGAAATACCTATTGGGAACACTACTAACTGTCCTTTTTGCACTGTATGAATCCTTGCCTCTGGTTCATGCTTTTTTTCCTATTTTGCTAATTTGAACTCGTCCTGTATTTTATCCTGGCCTTCTCCAAGCTCTCTGAGAAACTTCCCTGTTGATGCTACAGTGTTAGGAAGACACTTTGAGAATTCATATTTTTGCTTGTGTTAGTGGCCTCTCAAAAACACGCATTGCAGAGTTAGACTGCTGACATAATTTTCTCTTTGTTGGGGAGTCCTGTTGCTTCTCTGCTCACTGTAACTAAAAGGGGATCAATAATCCTCATGTTGCTCCTACTTGCATACTCCCAGGTCAAAATTAGTGCATTTTGGACCACAGCACTCCAAAGATTTCCATCTATTTCTAGCAATGCAGCTGTCATGCTCCTGCTTCCTGAGTTTTAAGGTCTGAGTCACAGAATCACAGAATGGTTGGGGTTGGAAGGGACCTCGGGAGACAATCTTGTCCAACCACCCTGCTTGAGCAGGTACACCTAGGGCAGGGTGCACAGGACTGCGTCCAGGTGGGTTTTGAATATTTCCAGAGAAGGAGATTCCACAACCTCTCTGGGCAGCCTGTTCCAGTGCTCTGTCACCCTCACAGCAAAGAAGTTTTTTCTCATATTCAGGTGGAACTTCCCGTGTTCTAATCTGTGCCCATTGCCCCTTGTCCTGTCGTTGGGCACCACTGAAAAGAGTCTGGCCCCATCCTCTTGACACCCACCCTTTAGATATCTGTAAGCATTGATAAGATCCCCCCTCAGTCTTCTCTTCTCCAGGCTAAACAAACCCAGGTCTCTCATAAGAGAGATGCTTCAGTCCCCTGATNAAAAAGTCAAAGTTCATTAATGTCAACAAAAAGTTTCCTGTTAGTTTTAACGGGCTTTGATCAGATCCCAGAGAGAAACATCACCAAAGGAGGTAGAATAGAATAGAGTAGAATAGAATAGAATAGAATAAAATACAAATTTCAGTTGGAAGGGATGATCATCTAGCCCAACTGCCTGACCAATTCAGGGCTGACCAANCTTAGCCGCTCCTCATAGGACATGCCTTCCAGCCCTTTCACCAGCTTTGTGGCCCTCCTCTGGACACATTCAAGGACCTTCACATCCTTCTTAAATTGTGGGGCCCAGAACTACACACAGCAACAGAGTTGCTGCTGATGTGGAGGAGATATGGGCAAGGCAGACTGCCACAGAGAACTACGTGTTTGAGAGCACTTCATGTTGTCTCCTTTTCTACTAGAGCATGTTAACTGCAAGGAGAAGAAGAAAAATATTCAAAATCTCTCAATTTGCTACAGTTTCAGCTGATAACTGGTTAAGGTGCTGGAAAAGCAGCGGGTCCCCAGGGTTGGGGGCTCGCCGGGGGGGCTGTCAGGGCAGGACCTCACAGTCAGGAACCATCCCACACTCAGCTTTGCCAGCTCTGAGCTGGCCCTGACCCTGGAGGACAAACACCCAGGAAGAGGTATGCCCACGGTGCCCCGGCGTGGAAGTCTGCAGTGGGCTACACAGTCTTGTGCCTATTCCTGGTATACGCTGCGGAGCAACACCTTGTTTATTATGCATGTTGTGATGTTGCTAATGTGTATCCAGTGTCTCCAATCAATGTCATACATAGCACAATAGCTTGTGAAGCAATAGAGCTGTCAATGAAGGAAGTGGTAATGGACCACAATGGGAATTTTAATGCACAACAGGATCCATTACTGGAATGGTAATGGCCAGGATGAAGGTGGAATAACAAATGTCAAATACAAATAGATGTGTGTGTATGGGCGTATATAAATATATACACACACGCACACTTATATGTATATAACACTTACAAATACTTATGTGTCCATAATATGTTTATACACATATACACACACACACATATAGAATCTTAAAATACTGTGTGCATTGTTTTTTAAGGTACATGTTAATTTACCTTAGGCGGTGAATTTTGGGGTTTGTTTTTTTTTTTTTCCCTGACAATGTTATGATATCATCTGTGAATATGTAAATGAGCTCTTATAAGCTGTGAAGGTTTTGATGGGCTTCTAAGAGATTGGTCTGGATGTACAGGAACAGGGGAAATGCTGAAGGAGGGCAATGTAGGACAACAGCATGTTAAAATAAAAAGTAAAATATGGCAAAGAAAATATCAAACAAAACGTGTTCTAAATGAAACATGGACGGCTGATTCAAAGGTACAGTTTTCTAATGTATATAATATATATTAGTAAATGTCTTCCTTCTGTTTTCTCTTAATGCCCCTTATGGAGGCATCCTACTGAGTATAGTACAATAATATATCTACCCATCCATCTGTCAAGGTTCTTACACTGGCGCCCATCACTGTAGAATCAGAATACTAATATTTAATAGAAAATTACACTTTTCCCACAGAATCACTCAAAACACCACAGAAAAGAAAATTTTCTATCATTCTCACAAACCCTATTCAATTTTATCCTTGTTCGTTTCTTTTCTATATGGTAGATTTTTGTATACACTATTTACTACATATGTTAAACATGTTTTCAAGCTGCTATTATGGACACATTCTTTTGGTACTAATTGCATTAAACACATTAGATCAGGTAACACTATCTACTTTTGATTTTGAAAAAACTCATTACCTAAAACAGCACAACAAAGCGTTAAAAGTGCTTAAGACATCATTCA
Source organism: Fregata magnificens (assembly GCA_013389945.1). NCBI lineage: Eukaryota > Metazoa > Chordata > Aves > Suliformes > Fregatidae > Fregata > Fregata magnificens. The sequence continues at coordinate 69,541 of WAAD01014711.1, forward strand.
GAAAATCCAGGTGCTGTGCAAAGTGTTACCAGACAATGTAAAGATTCTCCTTTCCCATGTAAGGCCCCAGAGCTGGGACTGACAACATGTGAAGGGATTTTTGCATGAGCATTGCGTCTCTGTACAGGTTTTGCAGACTTTCTAGAAGCTGCAGAAAAAGCCCAAAACAGATATTAGAAGTAAATCTCAGGCATATTTTAAGAGGCACCCTCCACTAGTTAATGCTGTCTCACCAATGAAGCTTGAGCTAATACACCAGTTTGTGTCATTACAAACCACAAGCAATTTTCACGAGACTGTGGGCATTAATTCCTTTCTCCTGGTTGAGTCCCTCCTTGGGTAATTGTAGTCTGCCTGCTTAACTTCCCCTGCAGCTTCCGCTCTCTAATGTGCTCCTGTCTCTTTCTCGTCCTCCAGCATATGCTGCTGAAAACTGCCAGCTATCCTGTGGCCTCACAATTTATCACATTGGTATCACCACCGTATATGTGGCTTGAACACAAGTATTGTGCAGTACTGTAAAGAATGTCACTTTTCTGATTGTCCCTCCTGTCACCAGGTCAAGGACTACCAAATTATATAAATATCGTAAGGACTTGAGTGGGAAAATACAGTACTTTACATGGAATAATAAAACACGCTTAGGTGTTATAGACCTTAAAACCTTGTCCTTAAGAACATAAAGTGTGGACTGTTCTCAAGTTAAGCTGAGGAATATTGTCTAGTTTTGAAAGAGGGAGAAAACTTAATGAGGACCTAAGTACAGTATGTACATTTAGAATTCATGGTATTGTTGCATTTCTGGTTTACTCTCAGTTTTTAGTTTCTGTTCACAAATTCCTACATTTCCATGATTGAAATGGAATATCACTACAAATGCTAGCCAGCTATTGCCACTTGGTTTGGGGTTTTTTTTCAATTTGTAAAACCTGAGAGCAAGAAAATCCATTAAGAAAACATGATGTCTTGGAAAGGCTGCTTAATGTTGTAAAGCCTATCAGAAAAAAATTGTCTAGATCAAATACAGTTCTGTCCCTAGAAGAAAACTCAGAAGTCCATTTGTTAGAAAGCCAGGAATTATCATGGTCAGGAAAAAACTCCCAATGCCTAAAGCCAGGCAGCAGCAACGGAGGTCTCCAAGTAGCTTTTGTAGCCTTTGTTTCTTTTGTACTGTAGAGAAGGAGCTGACATATGGCTCTGTCAAGTCACAGATCTGCTAATCACAACCCTCACAACCTCTGAACTTCATGGAAGAGGAAGATGACAGTTTGGTTGTTATAGGCAATCATATTAACATGGTAGACATATATGGGTTAGGTTTATCGCTCAGTCTTGCACAGAATAGATTTACTGAAGTAGAGCAATATAAAGTGTGTGTGATACACCTTGAATAGATTCAAAGTAGTCAACTGATCTCAGAAATATTGCTGTAAATGGTCTGTTTCTATCAAGGTCTCACAAAGATAAGCTGTGACCCTTTACTATTTAACGTCTTATCAACTACCAGGGAGAAACCATGAACTGGTGATTGACAAAGTTTGCAGATGACACAGAGATTGGAGGAGAGGTAGAGAATGATAAGAGTACGGCATTATTCCTTAGAGACATTAGAACCCCTTGGGAAACCGGACCCCAGTTCAAACAAATTACATTTCACTGCTGCATACCTCTGTGAAGAAAGGAGGGTGGGCATGCTTTTAGGATGGGGAATTCTGTTCCAAGAAGCAATGATGCTGAAAAAGACTTCGGGCTATAGTGGAGAATCACCAGGCTGTAACTTTCCTATGCAACTCCATGGTTAGAAAGGCTAAGGTATGAAATCTGAATAAATAAACAAGGAATTTAGAGAAGCAGAGGTTACATCACCTCTATCTGGCATTAAAGACAAGATCACTGCAAGCAATCATTGACAAATCTGTGAGCAGTTTAAGTCTTCTATAACCAAAATCTGAGCTGTTTTGAGTAGACACAAGGGATGTGACATGTTTCTATCCACCTCAGTATCTCCAGAAATGAAGTTTTCCTATGGGACTACTCAGGACTAGGAGTTTGGAGCGCACGCTCTGTGAAAATTCAGCAATACAGGTTTAAATGTGCTGTTCTGGAGATGATCCCTGTTCCTCTTCTTGTCCAGAACTTGTTCTCCCAGGATCTTCTTAGATAATCAGTGCACAAGGAAGACAAAACCAGAAGGGAATTAATTTTTAAAATGCATACGGATAGTCACTTTGCACTATTTTCCCCTTTTTATTAAAAAGTCAGTGAACAACACTTCATCTCCTCGACTACAGCTAGACACTTAAGTCGCTTTGCAACGATTCAGCAAGAATCATTCTATTTATTTCAGGTATTAAGTGTCTATCACTTTGATATCTAAGCACCTACCTGAATATTACACTTCATAATATTGAAAGAACATAGAAATGTTGCAGCACAATCTGTCTGTATTTACTCTATGGCAGCTTAATCACTGATTAAATACTAGTAACAATATGAAGATTGACATATGAGGCACAGGAGAAAGAAAAGTTAACTGCACAAAGGTGAATTGCTGTAACTAAGAATTGTTTCTGTCCTATTCAGAGCATGATCTTCAGCAAGGGAACCAGCTTTTTCTTTTGACTTGTCCCCTTGAACTCCACAAAACTAATCAAGAGAAGAGGGCGAACCTATTTTTTGTCAGCAGTACTTCTGCTGACAGTCAGGAAATCAGATATTGTCCTTTAAAATACTACGTACTTCTAAAAATCAGAGTTCTGAGTGGGAAAGGAAATGGTACTTACCCACAGTATGAAGGTTTAACTTTGACTGTCTCTTGAGTTTACATAATTGTAAGGACCTAGGGTTCCCATGAACCCTTGCAAATTCTGTCAAAATAACACATACTTGGGCATTTGGACTGCATCTTGACACAGCTGCAAGTCATAGACAAAGTTGTTTTCTCCAAAACACCCATTATTTAAATCTAATCAATTGATCTGATAGAGATCTAAAGGATTAAAAAATGGAGCTATGATCCACTGCAGAAAAGAGAAAAACGTATTATTAATGTTAGGTTTACACCGTTTTCTGTGGACAGAAAGCTGACAAAAGTACAGGTTGGTCTCACCATCCCAGAATTGCTGCTACAAGGAATTTCTGGCAGGCAGAAGGGACAGATAAGTATATAAATAAATGCAGAATTTCAGGGAAATAGTAGAACAGAATTAAGCTGTTCTGAAAATTAGCCAATAATTTTCAACAGATCAAGTTCTTCTGTGATATACATTTAAGAATTAAACTTAAATTAGCTCTTTAAAGTGGCCGTGTGACTTTAATTATTCAAAATGTACACAAATTTAATGAGTTTTTAAATATTAAAACTATTCTCTATTGTCACTACTGTGAGCTCTTAATTTACAGAGCAATTAAGTCAGGACACTCATTTATCAGTACATGTGCGTTTGTTGAAAACATAGTCAGTTTTTATTAATTGATGCTATAGAAATACTGAGGTAAAATTAATGTGTGTGCTTCAGAGGTCATGCTGGCGATAGTAGGTAGCTAGCAAGGAGCAAGACGTGAGATAAATAAGTAACTGCTGTTCCCTGATTACACTAGAGATAGCTGAAATATTAAGTGGCACAATGGGCACTACGCTTAGCCAAAATGCTTGCAAAACAAATGCCCCCTGAGTTTTCTCTGGCAAGCATCTGTCATGGCAGTAGCTGCGAAATAGGGAAACTTCAAAGCTTTAGTTTCTGATTATTAGCAGCGTGTGTAGTGTAATGTTCTTACATTTTTATGTAAACTCAGTGTTGATGAGCTGAGAGGGTAGAATTAAAAAATCCTTCAGCTTGCCTTTGTTCTTTGGGACACGGCTGACAGGAATGTTAGCAGCTAGGAGTCTCCCGAGTGTCTATCAACTTGCGAATTACAGGGAGTACGGGGCCAAATTTGCAAAAGAATCAGGTGAATAGCTACAGAATTGGAGCACATTTTTTTCTACATTTTCTCTGCCCCCAGTGGTGCATCTACAAAAGCTCTGTGACGGCACAAAAAGTGACTGTAAAGTAGGTTAGGCATAAATATGAGCACAGCCTGGGTGCACAGAGATTTTGGAAGACCACTGGTGGGCTGCAGAGCATTAGCCCCTTTGCCACTTGCACTGTCGGAATGCCCTGAGGCCATCCTTCACATCTCCTCTGCTATCCCAGTGCTATTTGACTGGTAAATAAAAATTTACAGTGGAGACATTCAAAAAAAACAATGCAAGATTTTAAAGAAGGAGAAAAATCTGGGCAGGCCCTCCTGCTTTGGGTGGTCGTGTTTGGAGAAAAAACTTTAAAAGCCTGATATTTAAAATATTAAACAATGCTGTTACTGGGAGTCTCTTCCATGGACCCAAAAGGCAGTTCAGAGTGGAAGTCCTGTGTTTCCTCTGAAGTCTCTCTCATGCAAAAACACAGGCGCTTCAGCTGGCTAAGCACTGCTCAAATGCCCTCCTGTCCTGTGCTCCAGAAATGCAGCACACCTTGCTGGTTAGCCTGTATGAAAAGGTGGGAGAGATAGGAAACTTAAACTTCCTTAAGCCCTCCGGTTAGGGCACGTCTTTCTGCAAATCCTGGCAGCTTATTGAAAAAGTTCTGGTCTTCTCTTTGGTTGCCAAAGAATTTCAGTAGATTAGAAGGAAACAATTTACCTTTTAAGAGACAAGGCAGTTTGGCTTTCTTATGCCATGGTCTGTTAAAATATTTTATTATTTCAGATGATTTATCTTACGCTGGAGTAAGGTCAATTAATCTGTGATTCTTCAGATTGCCTGTGTGCCTTGTTGAAGATCTTGTGAGATATTATGGTCATTTTTATGAAAGAGTGTGTTTCTCCTAATTGACCATTTTAATGTTTATTTGGAACTTTTACAATGGATGGTCCTAGTGATTTTTTTTGTTCTTTGTCAGTTTCTTTAAGATTCTTTTCTTTTGACAACTTGATCTCTGATATCGCCTTGTGTTTATTATCTGAAAATAATTGGCTTAGAGAAAGGCATCTCCATAGTGAATGCAGATGCCAAGAAATTGCTTCATTTTTATGCAATATTCTTAATTGTTCTCTTTATCTTTAGTGGTCCAGTGTTTGACCAAACCATTTGCAAGCTCTTTGAAATTGTGTATGTACTACTACATGTGTGTGTGGGAGGGATAAAGAGGATGCACTTATAATTCAGAGCTGGGAGGGTAGTGTGGAATCCCTCTTTCTATTTACCAACCAGCTTCTCCAACTCCTTTCCCTCCCGTTTATTCAGTCCCCAACCTGTTTACTTTTGATTTGAAATATGGGGTCAATGGGCTGCTGCTGATATGGGGATGGGATATGATCCTTGCAATCTTCCCACGTATTTTGGGAGCCAAGGGTATGTTGCCTATTAATACTTGCCAATAAAGTGGTTTTAATTGCTCTTGCAGTTTTCCCTGACATGGTGTATGCTATTGAGACCAATGCTAGACCTTTTCTGATTTGGGAATGCCTCAGTCTTAATGTTACTGTGTACCTTGCTACATCCTTTCATTTGTGTATCATCTCACAACTTTTCTGTCCTGATCTGTCCTGTATATATAGTTTCAGGCCAGGACAATGAACTCTTGGCTGTACAGCTGCTAAGAGAGGGACCACGAGCACTCTGAGACTCCCTACAGATGATGTCTCAGTCAGTTGGTGGAGATTCTAGTCTTCTTAAGCATACAAATGCTTCACTAATTCTTTAATTCTTTACTCTTTCTCTGTTACAGATCGAGCCCCATTTCCTAAGGGCTGTACAGACCCAAAAGGCGGAGAAAAAAAAGTGGAAAAAAGGCAACCTTATCCTAAATTTTGCAATCCCCTCCCAATCCCAGGAATTTTGTACTTACTTTAAAGTATCTACATCCTCTTTTCCTCACTATTGACCTGTCCATTTTGAGTCTGGCCATAGCCACAATAGAGGGCCATGGAGGCTGAGCACCTAAAGCTGTCTAAAAATACTCAGCTTGGATTTAGGAGAATCGACAGAACTGGTCTTCTCAAAAGACTGTTACCCCATTCAACAAAACACACCTCCCCCTCAATACACATGTTGTGTGAAATGTTGGCCTTACTTAAAGCTACATTTCCCCTTTAATCTCTGCATTTCAGAGTGTCTCAGGGAATTTCAGAATCTTAATCATAACCTCTGAGCAAAAGTGTTCTCTTATGCTTGGGCATCTGGGTGTATGTATATGTCAGGCTACTTTTAAACAGCAAGTGACATACCTCTTCCCGATAAATTAAGAAATGATCCTCTGCACAGATCCCTTTGTGCATCAGTGTATAGCGTACCATGTTGGCTTAACAGAAGTCACACCCAGAATGAGTGTCTGAACTGGGTGTGGAGCCAAACCATTCCCTGTTGTGCCTGATCCTGGTGATTCCTGCAGCCCACAGAGACTACAGGCGAAACAGGACACATGGCAAATGTCACAGAAACAGACCTTGCTGTTTCAACAGTTGGACTTGATGATCTTAAAGGTCCTTTCCAACCTAAACAATTCTATGATTCTATGATCCTATAAGGATCTCACGGATGCAGAAGGACTGGTAAAGGAGGAAGACATACTCAGAGTTGAAGTGATTTGTTCAAGGCTGTGCAATAGCCCTGTGGCAGATCCAGGCAGGCAGGAACCCTGTGAACCAGGTCACGGCAACCTGTGCCTTGCACACTGTCTTTCCAGGCAGAGAAATCTCTCTGCCATTAAAAATAAAGTTCAGCGCACACGTCACTAACATGCTCCATTTACTAAGGATTTTCCTCAGTGAAAATAATGTTGGTGCAAATAGATGGAAAGATTAAATGGCTTCAGTTGGATTTGGCACCTACTTTTCACCGTTAGTCTCTGCTTCCTTGGTCTATGGTGTATTAACAAAGATGCACAAACATCTAGGGCAATTGTCTAGCCTCTAGGCCTGATGGTAAACGTGGAGCTGCAGCACAGCAAAGGTGTTTCTTCAGTTTATCTATGTGACCCCTAAAGAATATTACATCTCAGTACACTATATACTTTCCCATCTGCTCCAGGCTGGATGATACTCTCCTCCTCGTGACATCTTTCCCTGCAACCAAGTTCCTGACTAAAGAAATAAAGTGACTCCATCCATTCCCAGCAGTTAAGGTTAAAGAGATGCACTTGGTTCTAAATCTCCGCTGCTAACGCTCTCTTGACCTTTGACCCGCCTTAGCACGGCGAAGTTTGATGGGCCCATGCCAAGCCGTCTTCTGTAACCCATGAGTTGGTTAATATACTCCCATTTCTCATTCAGACAGCCAACAGAGGCAAAAAAGGCAGCAGGGCAACAAATGCTGTCTCCTGCAAATGCTCGGTAATAAATTGCTCTTTCAGTAGTGCAGAAGACAGATTTTTCTTTCTTTTGCCTCTTTCCTCCTTTTGCACAGAAGTCGCCAATGGGAAGCTCGCTTTCCCACCTGGCCCCAGCTGACTGTCCCCATAAATTTGCCTATGCAGTGCCTGTTTACGGGTCGCTGCCGGAACACGGAGACGGGTGCGTTTTCTAAGCACCGGGTAGATAATCATGGTAATTGATGTTTGGAGCTGCTCACTCCTAAGAGCACAGGGTCTCTTTCTCCCAGTGAGGCCCTGCTCCATGTTATCACTCCAGCCCATAATTAAATATCACTCTTTTACAATACGTTTCAGGCTCCTTAATGAGTCTAAAGCAGAAATAGTCACCTCTTTCCCCTTTGAGCTTTATTTGCTTGTTATTAAACAATGTTATTGAGCTGCCTTCTTTCTCTGTGTTGCCAAACCTGCATCATTTCCGTTTTATAATTGCACAATTAGAGTCAGTGCTTTGCTTTCATACATCAGCAGGACCAGAGAGAGAGAGAGAGAGAGAGAGAAAGGGGGAAAAAATCAGGTGTTCACAGACAACTCAAATGCATCTTATTTTCATTAACTACCAGATTTTGCAAAACGGGAAGCTATTTATCATGATCTGTTTTCTACCACCAGCCACCCCCATCACCCCACTCTGGTGACTTTCGCTATGACCTTGTGCTGTATTGTTAAGGGTCCAATTTGCTCATTGTTACTTGCCTGCATAATTCTATGCACCTCCCCCACCATCTTTTTTTTCCCAAGCAAAATCCAGTCATTTATATTCTGAGACTAAATGGTATTCCTCCTCCCCTACAGCCTCCCCCAAAAAGGGAAAAAAAAAAAAAAAAGCAAGACCTAGCAAGCTGTATAACACTAGTAATTCCTTCTAACAAATTTCCACAGATCCCCCCCTCCTTACACACATGCACACACTCTCTCTCTCACACATACTCTCTCTCACGCGCACACCCTTAAGCTGCTCTAAGCAGTGTATTAAGTAGCTGAAGAAAATCCATTCACATTCTGCTGTGTCGCTTTCTTCTCAAGTCATGAACCCATCACAGACTTTTTCTAGCTGTAGGTTGCCACGGTGAAGATTTACAATGCCAGTTATTCATACATCTGCCTTCTCTTTTTTCCCCCCTTATTCTTAAATCCCTTGGGCGAGGGCAACCTTGATACTGAGACTCGTAAAATTCATGCAGGCTTATCATCCTTGGTGAAGGCTTCAGGCATGCATTACCGTATCCAACTGCCTGCTCACCGCCATGACAGAACTGGGCCTATAGCTTTTATTTCTAACAGGGGAAAAATGTATTAATGTGCTAAATAGAAAAGAAAGCTTAAATGTTTTGAGGAAGAAAACAATAGCTACCATTATCCATTTCTTTTAATGATTTTTAAATTTGTTTTAATTACTCTACTCCCCACAGAATAGCATAAATTTGAAACCTTTTTTTTTTTTTAAAACACCCTTTAATTTCTGTGGAACAGTGTTCTGAAAGTCCAATCATACTGCAGTGGGGAAGTACAGTACTAATACAGCCTCTGAACTCCACATCAAAGTAATGAGTACAACAAATCTGGAATGGATTTTAAATGTAAACTTGAAAGTCTTTTCCTTATTTTTTTCTCATTTTTTTCTGTATTTTTAAAGACTTGCCATAAAAAGAAATACTTTCTTGAAGGAAGGTGGAGTGGAGATAAATGTAGTGATTTTACAAAACAAAAACAAAAAATGAAAAGCGGAAGAATCCCAAACAAATTGCAAGCGTTCAGTTACAAAGTCACAGGTTAAAATGGAGTCTGCAAAAATACAAATCACTGTGATTCTAATTTTGATATAATCACCATTTGTTAGAACATTAATCACATTTTTATATTTATCTGTTCTTTTCTGAGGATTACTCCTACAGAGTATTGAGGGATCCTCTATGGGGATCTAAGGTATGAAAACCAGAGGGTTTTGTTTCAGAGTTTGGTTTTGTTTCTCTGTTTTCAATAGGCCAAAATCATGCTAAAACCTCTCAGGTTTTCAAGAAGACAGATTGCTGGATGCTGTGTTTAAAGACCTGCACACCTCTTCTATTTTCTTTGGATGAATGCGTGTGGTTCTAAGTCTATTGTTTCATTTTGCTATGTGTTTTGAAATCGGTAGTGATTTTAGGAAGCTGAACTGTGCGACTGAACTATAAGCACCCTAAAAAAATCTTTCAACATGCTTACGCCTGTGCAAGTGAACCCAACATAGCTAGAACTGGTGAGACTTACAGTGAAAAAGGCACGAAGCTGGAGTGCTGCCTTCAGGAGATGCCTAGGTGCACGACAGACTTTTTCTGGAAAATTGTGACTTGCAGTTTCGGAAAGAAGTTTTGAAGACACCGAATTATTCAAAGAGAAGTGAAACCTCATGTCCTTTGAGAAGTCGCACCCCATTATCCTCATCCTTTTTCTCCTTTTGCGTTTTATTGTTGCTTTAAATGTTTCAAAACTGTTTCAGCCATTATGCTGTCAAAAGTGTCTTTTCAATCTCAGATTCGTATCTTCTGACATCCTAAGACAGCTACAACAGAAAAGAAGACTTGTGTTGATGTTACTCAGTCAGCATTAAGTTGTCAAAAGTGTTGTCTCACTTCATCTCGGTAGTGATGCCTAGAGCCCACTCATACCACCATCTGCCTGCACAGAGGTGACATCCCTGTTTGCATGATGAAGCACTATTTAGAGGGCTCCACCCTCAGGTCCACAGGGCTCTGATGGCAGCACATCCTACCCAGCATGCCACCTATAACCACCTGTAAGCAACATTTCTCAGCGAAATAGCCATGCAAGGTTTCTAATGCTTTGAATCAGAGGCAGAAAGAAAAATTTCTGTGTCGGTATGTCACCAGTGACGAAGTTGTTCTTCCACTTAGATTGGTCTTACAAGGGAGTGCAAAAAGTTGTGGTTTCCAAACATGCTCTAAAATAACCTCAGGGTCTTTCATCTTTTCTGGCTAGGGGAGGTACTTTTTTGGCCATCAGTTTCCCACAGAAGGGGATGCTCCATGGTGCACCCCAAGTGGGAGCTCACATGCCTTGCATGGAAACCACAGGGCAGGGAAGAGGAGCTCTGCTAACCCAACAAACCTTATGCTGATTTACGCCAGAAGGTTGCTGAGGCACAAATGCATATCTTTGCACGAGGACATGTCCCTGGGTCCCACAGCAGACATGTTGCTGTTGGGGGTCTCTGTACTCTAGGCATGCAATATGAGCTCAGACTGTTAGGAGGGATGATGCACCTGCAGTACCTGCAGCAGAGGACATTGTTGCTTTTTCTTAGAGAGGCACCTGCTGGTGTCAGGATTCCACCATGCTTCTTGCTGATGCCCTTTTCTAGGCCAAGGGGCTCAGAGGATCATCAAGTCCAATCCCTCTGAGCACAGGACACTATGCAATCAATGTGTCTAGCAAAGCAACCCCCTCATTTATCACAGGTCGTAAAATGCCTCCCAGCATCCTGCACTGAGCTTTAGACTGTAAGTAAAGAGACCAAAAGTCACAATTACAACCTGACACAGAAAGAAAGAAAGAGATTTCAAGGGCATCACAAAGTCCTTAAGTTCTAGCAGTAGCAGAACTGGCTGGAAGCCTGGGTTCCTCAACAGTGTAGGAGTTACCAACACTACTTGCTACCAATTAGTCTTTGTGTGTGTTGAGTATCCTCCCCCAAACTGACTTACAAGGGACTCACCTCCCAGATATTTCAACCAGAAATCCAGGCTGTTTAGTTCAAACAGCAAAGCAGCTCATGCTTTTTCTCCTTGAAAGGCTGTAGTTCAGCCGAGGTGGTAAGCAGTGATAACCACATGTGTATCAGTGATACCTCCCACCAACACATTCTTTTGCTGGTAGGATTTACTCCAAACATCAGCAGAAGCTGGTACAGGTGCTCAGTGAATTTGGCCCCTTAATTATGTCTCTATAAGGACTAGTACTAAGCATAGCAATTTGTTTCACCCAGTCAGTGGACTTGACGGTTCCCCAACATTGTTTCTTCTTGCTGTTGTCCTGGTCCTCTGTTTGATCCATTAGACAAGACTCTAAATCAAAGAAGACTTGTCAGAGCTGCTTCCATTTAGGGAGACCTAACTGGAGGTATTTCCCAGTATCATTCCATTCCAGTATTCCATGTGAACACTTCATTCTAGGTTGCGGTATGCAGGTCAAATAGTCAAGCACTTTCAGTGCAGAGATTGTATGTATTGTTGAATATTAGATTAAATTGAAGGCCTTCAGAATATGGGAATTACAGGCTGCCAGAAGGAAAGAAGCAGATAGATCCAAAAATTAGAGATCTGAGTAATTTCTTCGAAATCAGTTTGTATTCTTAGGCACATCCCTTATTATTAGTAAACAATGTGAACTGGTGCCTGTTTTAATTATTTTTTTTTTTTAATCCCATTTTCATCCTGCTGTATCCCTTATGCGCTGGTATTTGTCAGCGTTTCAAAGTAAGGTAATAAAGGAGTTATGTGAAGCAAATCACTTGTGTGTTTTTGTCACATGCAGGGTGTATTAAATGATGGAGATACACTGAAGAGGAAGAAAGAGTATCCCAAGCCTGAATCACCATTGTCCTGGCAAAATTTTAAGTACCTAGAAAGGCAATGTAGATATGATGCTGTTCAAGCTATCTGATTGGGAATTATTGTATCTTATTATGTTAGGCAAATGCTGAGGTGATTATGTAGAAGCTATCACTTCTCCCCCTTGTTTTCAAGTGCACAAATATAATAGATCTCTGGTTCCAGTGAGCTGAGGTGGAGGACAAGACGTATCTTCAACAGGTAATCTAGAAGGTTGCTTCATGCAATGCCCAGACTAGTTTTGAAGGCACCCTCGTCTATGTGGAACATGCTGGGTGAGGAGAGGTTTTCTGGCCAGCGGAGCTCAGCAAAGCTTGCGATTACCATGATGCTCGTGATGTTCAGCAACTGTTCGTGTCTTTCTTTTACAATATGGCTGACAGCCAGCACTGAAAAACAGATCTACTGGCCAGCTAATAGGTTTCTGGAATGTCATGTATAAAAAGCCAGATATAATTGCACCTGGCCATGCAGGGGAATTTTTTGCAAATACTTTGTTTGCTACAGAATTCTAACTTTTGGAGTGGAGAAACATATTGTTCTCTAATACCAGAGTCCTTACTAGTAGTTGAAGAATTATAAACACTAAATACCTATCAGTTTAGTCCATATAGTAAATATCTATGGATGCATGAAGTAATGGAGATTTGATGAAGTCCCTTGCACACTGTAGCGTCCCTGGTTTCGCAGTATTTTGTTCATGTTATAACAGGAAAACCAGAGTGGCTCCATGAAAGCTTACCAGTCCCAGGCTTTATACCATTTCAGTAGTGACTACCCAATAAAATAAAAGTTACTGTGAACCTCAAAAGGGTTTGTCGCCTCGAAGTAAAAAAGTGAACAGTAGAGAGTTTTGAAAGTTTTCACTTGTAAAAAGCAAGGAGATTTAGGATTAAGCTTGGCTGTCCTGTATTCAGATGTTGTAGCTGCTGCATTCCACAAGCTAGTTGTGCTGCAGTCATTCAGAACAAAAGCATAGGCTTGGCTATCAGTCCCTATCCTTAATAAAGAACAGTCTTTTTAATGTAATGTTCTCCCAGAAACGTTTCTTCATGGTGGGCTTCCTAGTTCATTGAGACTATTTGCACATTTAGAAACAATTACGTGCATTTCTTGTACAGAATATGCTAAAAACCTCTCCAACAGTTTATCAGGTGGGGTTCAAGAACATCTTTCCCTTTTAGATTTTCTGTGTGTGGTAGATGTGATGTTTTTGTTCCATATATGCTGGTAAATAGGGTATTAGAAGTCCAGTATTTTGTTTCCTACCTGAAATTTACTTGGGCAACTCACCTTCCTATTGGAGGCTGCACTTCAAGCTAGATTTTGTCAGAAAGCCCAGTAACAATCAACTCTTATGGGGTCTCTATGTGCTTTTTACCTTCGGGTTTGGGTTTTTTTCTTTGTTTGTTTTGAGTTCTTTTCCCTCCCATATTTCCTGTATCTTTACTTCAACATCACAAATATAATTAATAGAACCTAATGTACTGGTCGTGATAATAAAACCACCAAAGAAGAGAGAGAGAGAAGACAGTTGATCGTGGACTTGAGGTTGGATTTCATAAAGAAAATAAGGCAGGATTTTTCATGGCCTTGCCTCTGTAATGGAAGTTTAGTGCAGCACTAATGAGAGCTGGTAACTGCATGGGTCTCCTTTGCACAGTTTAAGTGTGTTTCTGAGGTGTAAGACACTGAAGCATCAGGCCCTCAGGGAACATTCTCCATCTTAGGTGGCTTTAAAAAGCAGCATAACCACCCTTTGAATTATGGGCATGTCACAGGTGGGCCAGAGAGAAGGATAGGAAGGGCCTTTCCCTGGTTTCCGCCGTGATGGTTCTCATCAGGGCTCTTAGAAAGCCAAGGGTGTAAGAGTAAGGCTGCTCTAATTTACATTGGCTGTTAAATCCAGACTGCAGAGAGGACAAATACAGCTTCTGGCCATCTTTGCTTTAAGTTCTCTGCCCTTAACAGATAATAATCCTTCTTTGCTTCAAAGTGTTTACTCATAGGAGTAAATTTTGTTGAACAGATAGCATTTGATGGATAGGGTTTTGAGATGAAAAGGTGATCTTTAGGGCAGAGACTACATACTTAGCCTGTCTTTTAGTACTTAGCCTTGCACATCAATACCTCTGAATAGAAAATAAATACAATATATTCCATATACTGTTTGCATACTTGTTTTTACACATGTACACACCTCTGTAAACATGTGTACATAGGAGAGGAAGAGAAATACAGAGAAAGATAAAGAATAAAAGATATGAACATCTAGATATTTTGAACTGATGGGTGGGCCATAGATTTTGCACTTGGGATTTCATTTATTAAACGTTGGGTGACACTGTCTTGGAAAGCGATCATTTTCGTTTGTATTTTCTTTATTTGCATTACACAACACACCTGGTAGAAAGGATATTTAAGTAGTGAAGGACTTGCAGCATTAGTAATTAATAGGTCCCATTATGCTAACTCTCATGCAAGTTTAGGACATCTTAGATGCTAGATAAGAGATGAATAATTTGAAGTAATTTTCCTGTAATCATGCCAATCACTTCAGCAAAGTAGTTATTAAATGAAACAGTATTATGATGAATTATAGGACATCTATTGAATATCTTTTCTTATCATCTACTTATAGTGCCTGATGCTGAAAAGAGGCAAACGTGAATGCTCTTTCCTGGTAAAATATGCACACTTCTCACTGTAAATAATAGTTTGTTTAGCAAACCTTGTTTTTTTAATGAGGCCTAGAGACAGATTTCTACTAGGCTTATACTCTGTGCTGCTCCAGAAGATCATCTAGTTTTACCTTTTCTTTAAAGGTAGATATTAGCAAGAATGAGTCACCACTGATGACAAGGAATTTTTCTAGTTCAAATTTGCTGAAGTGATTAAATATTATTTATCTAATTAAATGCTCAAAACAGATCATTATTGAAAGGAATAAATTTAGTGGATTTGTTGAGCAGTGTTAGCTGAAATGTAACTGCACATCATTTGACTTTTTAACATTTTATTATATCTAATAAGTCTTTCTGTGCTTAATTAAATCAACTTATTTTTTACAGCTAATTTAGCATGATTTCATTTTAGTTACAGCTTTTGCATCAGATATGTAGAAAGCCAACTGTATACCCAAATTAAGCTTGTGCTACTCAGGTGCTCTGCTGTACTTCTTACCTGTCTAGCTGCTACTGATGCCCAGACTATTTTTTAGTGTTTTTTCATCTTTCACTGGAGAAGGGTTACTCATTTGTTAATTACAATCTATTTCAAATACTACAGTAAAAAAATTATACCATATGGTCATAAAACATTTAATAATTCTGTCATATGTAACACGCTCTGAAAATCAACTTTTTTTCTTGGCATAGGACTTCGTCTGGTGTCAGAAAATGCCAAACAGGAATGTAAGATTAATTCTGCTCATGGCTGCCCCAGCAACTTAATCTGCATGTGTTTGGGCGAAGGTAGGGGTGGACCTGCTAGTGTATGTAAAGCTTTAATTTTTCCCAGGGTACACCCTGTCTTCATAGTTTTTGTATGTTGTTCCAAGAATTTTGATTCTGGTTTTGTTGTTCTATTAGAAACAATTCATTGGCTTCATCCTTTTAAAACTTCTGAGAGCTTTTGCCTCTTTGCTGAACGGTATCCCACCGTGGGGGCAGGCTGGGGTGGGAGGTGAGAAATTCAGTCAGCCTGCCAGTGATTGCAGTTGGCTTGAATCAATGCCACTCCTTTGACTTCAGTAGGATTATGCCTGGACCACACTAGCAGGTGTGAGATCAGAACCAGACTGAGGACATCTCTATATCAGCTAAAAAAAAGGCATTTAATGGATTTTGGTCATCCTGCTCACTGGCTAGCTGTTTCCGCTGAGTTGTTTTAAGACACGCTGTCCCTCCAGAATTTAAATGAAGAGAGCAAAGTTCACTGA
Organism: Fregata magnificens; assembly: GCA_013389945.1. Lineage (NCBI taxonomy): Eukaryota > Metazoa > Chordata > Aves > Suliformes > Fregatidae > Fregata > Fregata magnificens. The sequence goes on from WAAD01014711.1 coordinate 85,500, forward strand.
GTGAGTAGACGGGAGCTTTTGATAGATCATTGTTTAATCTGAATATTTATTTCTCCTTCCCAAATATCTGAATATTTTTCAGAAAAGCTCAGGAATGCTTTTCAAGCTAACCCTGGAGCAGAATGAATTTCATAGTGCATAGTACCAGTTTTTAGCAGTTATCAGTTTTTAACCTAAATAAAAATAAAACTGCCTGCAGTTTTAAACTCCTGGGTGAAGGACTGCACAAAGATACATTTTTGCCTGCATGCATGTAACACATTATTATTCCTGCGGTGGCTACCAACAACCATTTCTGCATATAGAGAAAACTGCCTAACACTTGGGCTTAAATTCCCCGGAGTAACTGTTCATGATCACAAATTTGGCTAAAGGATTTTTTTCATTACCCTCAAACATTTCCTTTCACCTCCAACCTCTAGGCAGAGCCATCGCTTTCCCTTTAGAGCGGGGAACATAAAGCCATGGGGCCATTGGGGCTGGCTGTGCCTGACCTCGAGGGCCCTTCTGTCAATCACTGCCTCCCCATCCCTTGCTCTCTTTCACACCAGGCAGCTGTACCCATCGCTGTCAACCAGGTAACAACCAGCAAACAATAGAGGCCTGAATGCCTGGTCTAGACACTCTTTTAGCCACTTATTTGCTGCTCTTGGCAGCTGTTGAAGCATAAATAAGCAGTTTGTAATCAGAAAGCTGACATCATTGCAGCTCAGCTGAGAGGGGGAATTGTTGCTGTGCACTGAGCTGCTTTCCCCCTCTTCCCCCTCCCTGGCCTCCTCCCTCCTTCATTTTGTGACAACAGATTCTGGGGTGGGGATGCAGATTTCTGCTGGGCTAAGCTGGCTTTTCTTTTTATTTCTAGAGTACAATGATGCAGGTCGCAGAAAATGGCATACATGCGGCAATGTAGTTTGCAACTACCCAAACTGAAAAAAAAAAAGAAAAAAAGAAAAAAAAACCCACAGAAAAATCATGGAAGACCTCGCCTACAAATAAATGGTGGAGTTCTTTCCTACATGTTCAGAAAGCACTTCGAGGCTCAATATTTTGAATTTAAAGGGTAATATTTTAGTAGATTGACCATACTGGGCAGATGGGCAGAGAATGTTCCCTGTCCTAACTGGTGTTTTTAGCCTTTCTTTTTCTTCTTCACCCCCTGGGAGGAGAGAGGAGGTAAAAACCGTCTTACCAGAGCTGCGCACTTTCTAACAAACTCTGGTTTGTGCTAGCGTGCCTCTGTTTCTGCTTTTAAAATGCCCAGCTACGCATCTCCCATCACTGCAAACATTTGTTGTTCGAGTACATTTCATACACTTTTAACACTTTTTTTTTTCTACTTTGGGGCTCGATCATAAACAAGTTCACTGGGCAAATTTGACACAATATTTGAAACTCAAGCTGGGCTCCTCATGCAGGATTGGTGGGGCGAGGCACGTGGCAGCGCTGCTGCTCCCTGACTGGGGGAAGACGGCAGCATACCCAGTGCAAATATTTGCACATGCAAATTTAGAATTCGTTTTCCACAAACACTTGCACGTATGACTTTCAAATTAGCTTTCTGCAAGCATTCATGCTGCTAAGAAACTCTACTTCAAATATTCATAGAAAGTGAACATAAAAGGGCCACAGGTTTAGGTAATTTCGTTTTTTTTTTAAAGAAAGCCGCCACTGAGTGAATATTCATGCCAAAGTCCTTGCAGTGTTTATCCAGTTCTGTTGTTTTCTGGCTGTCCTCCTTCAACGTTGAGAACCGATATGTGTTCGTGTGGTAGCAAGCAACAATGGCAAATTATGCTGCCTCAAATATATAGTTAAAACATAAACTTTACAATCTGCGGTGCATTTGCTGCTCTTTATTGATGGGAAAGTAAAGCACAGTGTGTAACCTTTAAAACGTATAATCCATACTGGGTCCCAAATCTTCCCCCTGCGTTTCATTTGGCCTGTTCTGATGATGACTGTGGTGACACTGGGAAAGAGGCGAAGGGCTTTTTTGAGGGGCTTTTCCCCCGGTTGTTTATTTATTTATCTATGTGCACTTTATGCATGCGATCAGTAAGGGAGTTGAGCTTTCTCGTTCTTGTGAAGCAGAGCACAGGTTCAGCCGGCAATGTGTTGGAGTCTGATCTGACTGTCTGTTGGTACACGGAGGCAGGGTGAACACCAAAGTGTCTGTGGGGTTCGCTAACTATCTGAAATATCTTCAGGTAGCTCTGTCTATCTCCAGTTTCAACAAGAAAGAAGGCCAGTTCAACCAAAATATTGACTTTATATCTCCCAAAGGCTTTCTAGTATTAGTTTGCTCCGAGTAGCTCATGATTTAGAGTACAAAGGCATTTCCAGAATGCATGTTTAACAAAATGACATAGCAGATAATTGAAATTTATTTGCAATTTTCAAACTACAATAAACACCATTCTCCTTTTCTTTCATTAATAATCGCACGGCTAATGCATAACAATCCCTCTGCAGCTTTTACAAGCAAACTTGAGCTGCTGTGTTGTAATAGCTGGAAAAGTTAATGTAGCTTGAACAAGGTTCCTAATTGTCCCTGTCTCTGTCATATTTGTCTACTTGAATGGTCCTAAATACCACAGCGATTAATTACTACAGAGCAGGTATTACAAGATGTTATCATCCTTCCCCAACTGTCTGGGTGAATGGAGAGAGGCAGTAGATTGTTGCAGTGTTTCATCTTTGCACTTCCTGTAAGGCACTTTAACCAGAAGATTTAATGTGTCAAAGTTAACTGCGTTCTCGCGCAGATATTCACATTCTAATTAAAGATTAAGAACGTAGTACATTACACTGTGATTTGTCATACATGGCTTGTTAAATAGGAAACCTACCGGGATTCCCTAACATTTTATAAACATTATTCAGGGCTTTTAATGTGGGCAAAGGAAAAGATTATTCAGCTGCTTTGCAGAGTAGGAAGCAGGTCATTTCTCCCCCCCTCCCTCCCCTTCCCAAGCTCCCCCCTCTCCAAATAAATAAATAAGAAAACTCAGGTGTTTTTCAAACTGGAATTCTGCTGACATCTCTTTAAACTATTTACCTTCCCAGCATGTATGCATGCACGTGGAGAGAGAGAGATATATATAAATATANCAGGTATGTAAACTGAGGTAGGAAGTCTTTGTTTGAATTAGAGTGGCGAAGGAAGGAAGAAAGATGAAACAGTTTTTCAATATGCAGAATGTGCTTTCAGCTGATTCTAGCAATGCGGAGCGGCGTACCACTTCCAGTATTAGTAGCAGAGGACTGGTTCACATTCTTTGATTGCCTGAGGAATAAATTAATGAGGTTACTGGAGACATTGAACATTTGCATATTCACGGATGCTTATTAGGTATAAAGTGAATGCCAGGTGCATTGAATTTTGGGAATACTAGCTTTGTTTTTGGTCTTCTATTTTTAAAGCAATCACATCTTTCTTTTTCCCTAAAGTGGGAAGTCCTGTGAGAAAAAAGCAGCATTTATAAAAATAATAACACAAAAAAGATCAAATTAATTCAATACAGACAATGCTTTGCTATAAGGTATACATCAGAATAAATACAATACAGCATGAGGCTGGGGACTATCTGAATATCTTGTTTGGAACAACAGTTAGGATGACTACAAATATAAAAAGAGTTGTTCCAAGACATAAGGAGAACAAATGTTATATTTTTCACTGTGCTCCTTATGGATTTCTAGGTTTAAATAGCAGTAGGAGAACTCATTATGAAGTTACCTTCCATAATGCCCAATGCTTAATTTTAAAGCACCAATATTCTAGCACATTTTGTTACGACGAGTCTCAAACTCAGCCTGCAAAGCACAGAAGATAGAATTACAAAATTTGCTCGACTATTTCTCCAAGTAGTATCTGCACATGGTTGCATTGTTGTCAGTGACTTCCGTCATTGCTGTGTGAAAGCACATTGTGTGAATGATTTGCACTGTATCTCATTATTCCTGGAAGTTTTTATCTATATTGTTTATTTGGGATCGTTATCCCCTTTGCATTCTTAAAGATTTTATGGTGGTGTTTTTTTGTTTTTTCCTTCCCATTCTCTGGCTGTCCATATGCTATAGAGCAGAGTATTAGCACTGCTTGTTTTAGCAGAGAATTATCTGTCAACTGAAAACATGTGTATTGTTTGTTCTGCCTTTTGCTTGGCTTTTACAGTGTAAGCATCAAGCGTGTACATGTGCACGGACTACAGGCTTACATGCCCTGCACACAGATAAATACAAACACACATGCCCACACAGATGCGCACCTACAAAATTATTGGTATCGCCTAGTTCCAAGTAGCTGGTGTAGCAAAATCAAGCAGTGATAAGTGTTTTCTTTGGGTAATAATATGTATTTACAAACAGGCTCCCTTCTGCCCCCTTGTTTTGCAGAATACTGTGCTCAACTTCCCTTTCCTGGATGTTGCACTGTGTTGATCACTGCCCTGCCTCTGCAAATCCTATTTGAAAATCTCATTTGCAGCATAACTGACAACAAAGGCATTACATGGTGTATGCCCTGCATATTCGACAGACTATTCCTTGCCTTTGTAAGTTATTTCTAACTTCTAATGAAAATACTGAGCGATCAGTTGATGATCTTTTTTATTTATTAATAGTCTGTAAAATTAAGTGTGTCTAATCAAAGAACGGATCCTTTCTTAAAAGTGCAAGGTGGAATGCATTAGATCAGTGGTACAAAAAGCAGATGTGCTTTACTGCAGTAGGCCTTTCTTTGGGTACTCTAGGAAGCAGGGACTTAAACAAAACATTAAATTGAAGAGGATTCTGAGGTGCAATCACTGTCAGCCACTGCAAGACACAGAAATCCTCTTTAGATATACATTTTCTCTGCACTTGTTTCCAAACCGTAATTCTGCTCCGTGATTAAAAAAAAATAAGAAAAATGATTTGATATTTTGGTCTCTCAGGGCAGCTTCTGAATAATTACATGCAAAATGATCTATTATATATTTACTGAAAATAGTATTGCAGAGCACAAATGTGCATTTTATTCAGAAAGGTCATTTTTTAAAACATCCATTGTAGCTGCCTCACTAACGTCCAGGGGTTTTTGCCATACACACGGCACAGATTTTTTTGATTATGTAGATTTTTTTTTTCCCTATTGCAGTTTCATATGCAAAGCATGCATCAGCCACATCCATGCTATCTCCTAAAGCAGTCATTCTGAAACCCAATCTGAGGACAGTGCAGACTAAATAAAATTTCATTTTGATTTGGCCTCCCGCTGAGAATGGGACTGCTTTGTTTCAGCCGACAGAACCAGCAAGCCAGAAAGGTATGTCCTGTTTTGCATGGCTGATGGTGTGACTTGAGGATCACAATCAGGCCGTTCATGCTCTCAGGGCTCGGCATCTCATCCACATCCTGTACCGTCTTTCTCTTTTCCTTGCCATTTGCTTTCCTTCTGTGCCGCCTGCCGTCTACCTGCAGGGCAAAGCTATGGCAGACCCTCACACTATTGTTTACTTTGGCATATGTTTAATAGCTGCATGGCTGTTTCAGGGTAGGGTTTTTCTTTTTTTTTTTTTTCNTCTTTATTTTCTAGGTGTTGAATACACAAATAGTGACTTAACGGAAAATTATGTAAGTACTGCTTGCAATGCTTCAGAGATTTTACTAGGAGATTTGTAATGCAGAATTTTATTGTAAATCTGAGGAAACATTTAACAGCTTTGAAGGACTTCAGTTTTCACAGCCCTTTAGAGCTGTTTAGGCAGAAAAGCAGTCACCCATTATAGTTAGGAGAGAAAAAAAAAACCAAAACACTCTGAGGAAGGGGTCTGGCTGCTTTGCCATCTTCACATGCTTTATAGTTACAGCTGCAGTGTTTGGCTAGGGGAATATCAGTAAATATTTCTCTCTCTAAATATTAGTATTTATCTTAAAGCCAGTTCGCATTCCAGGAGAAACTGTACAGCACGCTCCCTGCTGCTGCTGCTGCTGCCGCCCCATCTTTCGGAGGAGGTGTTGGCATTCGGGGGAATGACCATGGTTTTAGCCTCTGGAGCAGCTTTTGGACAGGGCAGCAGGACTCCTGAAAGACTCCTTACGATCCGAACTTAGTCCTCAAAAGTGTATTTCGCTGTCAAAGCTACACTATCCCTTGCTTGTGAATATGTTTGGGGGAAAAAAAAAGTTTTTCATGTGAAATAAAATTAGCATAAAATTTACCCTAGACAAAGGGCAAATTTTAATTTCGATCACTATGTATTTTAATATGGACAATGTCCTGTTTCCTTAGTGAGGTAGAATACAACTATAACTCAAAAGAAAAATTCGATCCTTCACAAAAAATGAAAAATATGTAGCATATTCTATAGAGCACTGACATTACATGGGAATTTATGTCTTCAAGGTGATTTACAAACACAAAATTATTATTGTATGCAACATGCCTTTGTGGTAGGTGATATTAGTCGCAGCAGATTGTTCAGCAAAGTCTTATGGAACATACATGGTCAATTATAACACTCTCTGCTCAGTTTAGCAAGTTTTATTCCCAGCTTTTATATGTTACTCCAACTCCATGACTTTCATCTTATAACCGGATTGATATTTCAGTTTCTGACTTTCTGAGGTGGCCAGGGGTGCAGGCCCTTGGCATAACCATGTGGATCTTCGCATGGCAGAGTTTTGGGACTTGAAAATTCACTTTCTTCCCATCTTTCTTAATTTAAAAAAAAAAAGAAGAAAAAAAAGAAAAAAGAAAAGTAGTGGGGTGGGGGGTAAAGGCTCATCCAACAAAAATTTGGAGAAAAAGAGAGGTAAAAATAAGATGGCTCAGTGGCCTCCCTGTAAAGAAGGGTGGGCCAAATTCAAGTTTCAGCTGCATGCATTAACCTCGGCGAACTCCAACAGGATTTTCTGCACATGGCAGAGGGCAGGATCTAGCCCTGCACATTTTGTTATTCAGAGATGTTTACAAAGTGAAATGCAGCTTGAGAAGACTTTAAAGAAGCTATCTGTAGTGATGGCACATTTTCTTTAACAAATTTGAGGCTGTAAGGAAACTACAAAGAGACTATATTTACAAGAAACAAGAACTACAGATTTTTAAATGGATACAGTGGGAAAATGATTGGTTCTGTGTGGTTTTTCCTCAGTATCTCTAATCCTCCTGCTTCACCCCTCAGGTATCATTGGGATGTTTTCCAAGTTACTAACTCTGCATTTTAATCAGAGTTTATAAAAATGAATTCCAACTTTACATTTACCATAATTTCATTTTAACAGTCAAATACAAGTTTTAAGAGAAACTGAACTCCAGGTATTGTGCGACAGCGTATCCTAGTTCATGTATGTCAGAACTCACAGTCCTTGCAGGTTTTTTGTTGCACGAAATGTATTTTATATTATGTCAATATCTGTATTTAAAAAAAAAATTAAATAAGCAGGTACACATGGACCACTTGGAAATAGACAACATTTTTATATGAAATACTCAAGGAAATTAATAGAAGCATTGTTTCTTTATTTCCAGAGATGAAGTATTTTTTAAGAGAGTGATGTTCATTACGGTGAAGGAAAATAATCTTAGCTCCAGAATGCTCTTACTGTTCTGGGTACTTTTTTTATTAATTACATAACTGTTGTATTTAACCAGAAATTAATGCAAACTTTATTCTGCTCTTCTTAGGAGATCAGAGCTCCTTTTTTTAGATTGGTTTACTAGAGCTGTATCTTGTGGTCATATTCTGGATCAGTAAAAGAAGTGAGTGGGTTTTGGAAGTTAGTTTTGCATTTATCACTCCCACAGAAAGAAAACTGTAAAAATATTAGCCCAAAGTCCAGAAACAAAGACCTCATTCTTAGACAGCTTTATAAGGCTGCCCTCAGTGGAGTTAGCAGTGTTCTTCCTTATTTATACTTGTGTGCTTAAGAAAGGAATCAGATCCAAAATTCCAAATCAGCTACCTCTAGCACACTATAATTGCAAAAAAAACCAAGATATGTAACATATTTACTTACGCATTTATTTTTTAATGATGCAAAGGACTTCATAATTCTCAGTTCTCTGACTTTTCTCTCACTTTTTGTGCTTTACCTGAATGAGGTGACATGACTGAGATAAGTCATATCCATGCCCAGAATCCTATGGAGGAAAACAGATCATCTCAAACAGAGAAATATAGCAAATCAGGAACTAGGTGAATGCACTCAGGAGACAAGTGCCTACTTGTAATTATATATNATAACTGTGTGTGTACAGATACATATATATATATACATAGATATATGCATATATATAGATATAGGACACTGTCACCAGGGTCCCTGGGGCCCACCAATGATATATGGACATATAATGTTACTGTGACCAAATAGAAGAAGAGAACCTGCATGGTCAGTGCATTTGCTGATCTCCAGCCCATCAGAAACACTCAGAAACTCTGCAACTGATTGTCTTAGGAAATTCTCCTGGAACAAATTCACAGTCGTCTGATGCCTGAAAACTTGCTGAGGTCAGTACAATCTCAGACATGAAGATTTGACTGCAGGATCAGGGCCTAAAGATTTGGCAGTAGCCCCTTGGGCAAGCCAGGACAGACTAATCAACAAACCTTTAGAAAAAGTGGCAAAAAACTTTTGTAACACTGGACTTGGGACCTAGCAGCAGAATTAATGGACAACTCATTCTCATTCAACTCAAACTCCTCGTACTGATGTTCTTACTTTATACACCTGATTTGACCAACACCAATAAAAAAGGTCTGAGAAACTGGTAGGAGATACTATAAAATTACATATCAAAGGGCAATTGACTAGGAGCAGATACTATAAAATTATATATCAAAGGAAAGCAATAATATCCTGTCAGCAAGTATGAGCATAGGAACTCATTGTGTTCACAGTCCAAAAGGGGTGAGGAGCAGAATTGCTTTGGTTTGAGATATTTTTACCCAATCTCCTTAGAAATAAAAAAGCAAAAATCAAAGTTAGATTTTTGTTAAAAAAAAGAAAAAGTAAAGTTAATCATAAGGTTCCTGTTCAAGTTCACTGGAGGAACAGTATGCTATAAAGATGAGTGCCATCACTTAAACCTTCATTTGAGAATGTTTCAGGTTTTCAGAAAGTTGCCTTTCTTGTCCACAAAAATAAAGTGGGGGTTTTCTCAGATTTAGGGGGATATTACCCACTGTGAAGAGGTATTCTTCCTATAATTCTTCTTTTATGCAAAAATCTAACAAAACAATCTAAAAGTAGCTGATCAAATGTCTGGGTGTAAACAGAAAACCAGCTTTGGCCCAAAGCTAAAGAAGGAGAGCTAACAAGCAAGCATTAACTTTGTTTAGGAGTAGAGGCAGAACCAAAGAACTTAGCCCAGGAGCTACATTGGAAACCTAATATTTCCTGAGGGGAGAGAGGAGAAGGAAGTTTGCAAACTGTAAAAAAAATAAAAAGGACCAGAAAATCATATTATTTGTAACATATACACACCAGTGGAAAATCCACCATTAGATAACTTTATCAGAACAAAGCTACACCCAGGGATACTGCTTCTAAGAAGTACAGTTTGAGAGATGTTCAAAGAACAGAAGTTTGGAGTCTTGATAATCCAAGTCTAGACAGATTTTCTCAAAACAAAATGCACGTTGACCTCCCGTGTATCAGGGCATATAAATGTGTTAAGATTTTATTGATTATATTGAAAAAAGAGACAATGTGTGTTACTTAACTATTTATTGCTCTATTCCTCTCAAAGGTTGAAAAAAGACTTTTGTCTACAAAATATGGGGTGTGTGGAAGAAATTACTAGTGAATGTCTAATGAATATTATATAGCACAGAAATGGACTACAGATTAATAAAAGCATCCTCTCCTTCATTAACTGTTCTTTACCCTATGGGGGTGGAGAAGGTTAGGTTATAGCGGCATTATGTCCTCACAATAAAAATACATTTAGTCTCCTAGCATCTACTGCAATTGGTTATTCATTATATATAATTTTCTTTATTTTTGAAACCCTTTCCCTCTACCAGCTGTCTGACAAAGGCAAGCATGAAACATTCTGAAAATAAACTTTTGGAATCATTTGCATTCAATGGGAAAATTCCACAAGTAAAATAGTATTCATTAAATTTTTCTAGTGATGGACAAATCTCAGAAGATTCAGAGGAGTGTTTCAGAGAAGTATAACAGCATCAACGTTTGCCTACAGTGTTTTGAAAAACAGTCTCTACTGTCATTGTACCCAGGAACCCCCAAATAATCACAATTTTTTGTTGTTCTTTAATGATGTCTAGCTTTACTTCTGTCCCCTCCTGAGGTTCCTTTACTTTACCAGGCAGAGCAATGTCTCCTCATGGGTGACAGGCTACATTTCAGATGAAATTAATTCATTCTCCAATCCATGTTTCTTTCAGGAGTAACCCACAAAATCTTGATGCAGAGAGGAGCCACAGGAGGTACTAGGAAACATTTTCTTCCATAGATTTTGTTTGTTTGGTTTGTTTTTTTTCTCACTCCTCTGAATGAAATTTTTCCTAGATACGTGTATTGCTCCTTGCTGTAATAAAAGGAGATTCCTACACCTTGAAATGGGAACAAGAGAGGTAGTGCTGCGGAAAGATTTATGGTATCCTCTCGATCTCTTCTTATTTTCACATGGGAAATCCAATGTAAATTAAAATAAGTAACTTTAAAAGAGTAAGGGGGAAAAAAACAAAGGAAATGGCTAAATAAGATCCACCAGTACCTCAATTCTGTTGGCCATACTGTAAATCATAAACAGATTTTCATCTAATGGAACTGAAAACTTGGAGCTACTTTTTAGTAGGTTGGTGGGGAGAAGGGAGAAGAGGATCTAATTTTTGTGATTCTTCCCCCCTCTTTTATTTTATCTTTTTTTTTTTTTAAGAGATTCAGTTAAGATCCCAATTTGCGCTTTAGGGAGGTAAGATGAAAAGACTAAAAGCTGCCTCAGTAGGATCAGCTAAAAGAGCAAAATAGATCTGGGTGTTATCAGGTTAACAATGATAACTCACCTTGAGGTCCCTAAAAATAGAAGTGAAAGAAGCACATCAGTGCTGAAGAGCAAGGGGGCCAGAACAAAATTCTGAAGATCCCCATAATTAACTGGCAGAGGGTCAGATGAACACTTATTAAAATGCAACAAAGCACAACGGGGTGTCTCAAAGATGGAGTTTCAATCTTAACCATGAATTTCTTGGTTTTGTCAGTTCCAGCCAGGCCTGCCAGGTTATTTTAATAAGTACTTTTCTCTGCATATTACCTTTGAGAATTTGGGGGGAACTTTTATGGGGAGAGTTAAAATGGCAGTTTATAGACAATTCAGGGGACAGGCCTCCTTAGAAAGTATAGGAAGAATGACATTATAGTGATATTTTAAGATGTATTTGTATGTAATATTTGAATGCTGTGAGATAAATGCATCAATTTACCTTCCAGTTTCAAAGGCAGTAGTAAGTCTTCATTAAGAAATAGTGTTCTCCCAGTGCAATATCCCTACCTTACCCTAATGCTAGTAAATACTATATATTGTCAACCCCTCTTCTTACAACATCAATACAATACTCTTAAGCTGCCTCTGTCAGATAATTTTGATGAGGATCAATATTTCACTTCACAATTTAGCCACACCAGCTCTCACCCCACCCTAATCCAAAACCAGATGTCCAGGCAGCAAATGTAGGTAAACTATCTTGAGAAAAGGATTTTAAAGCTTTCTTGACCATAAATATTGCTTGTTAGCACAAAGAGAAGTCTGTGTTTAAAACCATAGACTCAGTCTAATTCCACCCAATTTTAAGACCATTCTAATTTGGCTGATGTGTTTTGGTTTTGAGTTAAAATGTGTTGTTGGAATTGGTTGATTAAAGATAACTGAAAATTAGGGAGAGCTGTGGGGACCTCTGAGACCTGGGGGTAGATCTGGAGGGGTCAGGACAAAGGTAGTGCAGGGGGACGATGAGTGCTTTCTCAGCTTCAACAGCAGAGGGAAAGGTGTACCCCATTTCCTAACATTTAGACGTGTTGTATCCTATGTGTTTAAAATATTGTTTATCAAAAGGTTTTTGAATGGAATACAATCCAGAGTACATTGTTACATCAGGATTTACAGACATCTTCTCATAGCATAATATGTTGGCAAAACAGGAGAATATTATGAGTAGCTGATCTGGCTGAAGTCCTCAAATACATTGTTTTATGGCAGTGTAAGTTTGTTAGTGTATTTAAGTCCGGCAATATTTTTTCCCCAGGTGTATTTCGAAATGCAGTAATGTTTAGCTGCTCATATGTGGGAGGGGTTTTTTGGCTTCTTTTTTTCTTTAGTAAGTAAGATTATGGCATCTTGGATTTTGTAATTCCTTCATAAATTATTTTAAGTTTTCTTTGCATATGTGCATACCCCCACACACATATTTACCACTTGGAGGACAAGCTGGATAAAGCAGAAGTGTAGTATCACACCTCCCCTCTCCTGAACGAAGGACTGGCCGTCAGCGGGTACCCAAAATGCTATGTGCTCCCTGGAACACAAAGCATAAAATGCTCTATAGGCAACTGTCAATAATCTGGCCTCAAATCCTCATTGCTGGGTGACTCCTAGATCTCTTGCAGTCGTGACTCAAGTAAGCAGCAGTGCTGTGGTGCGCTGACAAACAGGATCCTGGTCTTCCAAAATCCTGCGCTCCCAATTTGTTGCGCTGAAAGGAGTTCAAGTCAACCCTGCCTCAAAACGTGTAACCACAGCCTACGATGAATGCAGTGTGGGGTTTTCTAGTGGGAAAAGCGGGGACTGTAGGTTGTTTAAATCTGACTGGTTTTGCTTCAGTGAAGGAGGAAGAGAATTATGAGAATAGGAGGAAATGAGAGAAACAGTCATGAGAAGGGTCCCAAGACAAAGCGGAGACAAAAGTCCTTGGGACACAGAATTGATTATGTGGGTAAAAAAAGCAAGCTGGCAAGGGGAAACTTTTTGCTCCAGTTTCTCATATGATCAAGGGAACAGAATTTTGTGCAGTCTTTCCAACAGGATTGCACCAAAGGTTATACTGCATTCATGTCAGCCACTGCGCAAAGGCTGCAGTTCTACAGGACCAGCAGTACTGGAGGATCCACTTGAACCAGAGGTGTAAAAAATACAAACACCTGTCTGAATTTCACCTCTTCTCTGTATTGCTCCTGCCTTTTCTGTTCAAAATAGAAATCTTCTCCTCATCCTTTTTCCTGTAAGTCCTTCTCATCTTCATTTGAGGTCATCTAAGAAGGGTGCAATAAAGAAGCAAGATGAAGGAGGCAAGTCCTTGTCGTGGTTCTGCTAAGAGCACAGGACCAGTTACAGCATGGGGCCCATGAAACCAACAGTCATTACTTCATGTGAAAGGACTGGCTGTCACGTCAGTTTGCTCTCTGAGTTTCCAAAAACACATCAGAAAGCAAGATGCTCTTAACACGGAGTGGTTCATGAATTTAGTATTGCGATAAATGCATCTTCCTGAGTCAAGATGCTGGAAAGCCTGTCAGCTTTGCATGCAACACTATTGCAGGGCAATTTTATCTCTGTAAGAACAGTGACCTTGTTTCCCTGAGTGGGGATGCGGGTTTCCTCCATTATCTTCACAGTCCTCCCTGACTCTCTGGTTGTATTCGACCTTTGGGTGGGACAACAGGAACATCCCTTACACTACTTCTTTTCATCAAATCACTCATTCTATCCTTATCCTCTGCATTCACGATTCAGTTAGAGCAAAGAGCTACCATCCAGAAATCCTGGATAAACAGCCACTCTCAGTGCACAGACTACCTCTACACTACATGAGCTGTAGATCCAGTGATCCTAAATGCACTAGTTACACCATATATGGACCCCATACCCTCAAAGACACAGTTGCCTGGCTTCTCTGATCTCCCAGGCAAACCACAATTTTCCTGTGAGGAGCAGGTGAATCTTAGCTGAAACTGTTCCTCCAGTCAAGGCTTATTCATTGCAAAAGAGAAACTAAAAAGCATGAGCCATGCCATGTGGCAGGTGGAGGGGACTGAAGCTAAGTAGAAGTCCTGGATGAGTTCAAGTTTTCCATAAGCCACACTTTCCCTGTAAAGTCCCTTTCTCTTGGCCCTTTTCCAGCCCTGTAGTCTCTGCTTCATCCCACAGAAGAACTCAAAACACTCTTTGTCTTTCAGGCCACGGTTCAATGATATAGGAGACATGTGAGGAATACCAGCTTAAGCAGTCCCAACCTGAGTGTCCCATTTGGGTGTCAGCATGCAGTTCTGCCAGCTGAGCCGTAGCCTCAGTCTTTTGACGCTGAGCTCAGAGAGTAGACCTCAGTGTGGACTTTCTATAACAGGTCTGTCATAGCACTTTTCCATCATTTTCATGGTCTCAGCGTTGCCATGCTGTTACTGACATCCAGTGTCCTTACAGCCCCTGAAAACCACCTACTTGTCCATCCTCTGATGGGACACTTTTCCATACAGAAAAGTACAACAGAACCACCTCCCTTGAGGTTTCATGCTCCTTCCTGTCCTCTTGGAGCACAAGTTCACCAGCATGCTGACCCTTCTACCACCTGTTCAGTCTGCAGAAAGCTGCTTTCCAGCAGCTGCTTGTAAGTGGAGGGAGAACAATCCTGGGAAAGTCATCCTGCAGGCTTGGCTACCACACAGAAGGAAATTTCCAGGTAGAATTCATTTCCTGGTCCTCTTCCTGTCAGTAAAACAAGATTCCTTCAGCAATAGGTTATTGCCTTCCCACACTGAAATGCAGGTGAATGTTTTTGGAAGATCCATTAAGCTTGCTTTTCATTAATGGCTTCCACACATTAAGTGGCCGGTCTCTAGCTCTCACACAAACAAACCACTTCTTACTCTTTGTACAAACTAGACAGTAAAACTCAAAATCACAGGAAACAGGACTCTCTTCATCAGTTAGTCCATGTAAATGGCAGGACCTTGAATGTGCCTGAAAGCTATCTGCATGACTTGTTCTTGAAATCTCCCAGCAGTGGAGATCCCACAGTCTCACCAGGTGAGGTAAGTGTTCTTCTCCAGTGCTTAGCTTTTCTTACAATTAGAATTTTTTTCTTAATGTCTAACCCAAATCCCTCTTGCTGTGACTCAAGGCTATTACTTCTTGTCCTATCCACATTGGGCTTGTCATACAGATTATTCTCTTTCTCTTACATATCTCTCAGCTGCCATCATGTCTCTCTCAGTCTTCTTTACTTTTAGATGGAATAACTACAATCCCTTCACACTTCATTCATAGGTCTTATTTTCCGATCATTCTCATTCTCTTTTGACCTCTGCTCTCCAAATAGTCCATATCTGTTTTTAAGGACACTGGTGAAAAAGTGGACACAGTACATCACTAGAAGCATCACTGGCACCACGCAGAACTCACATCATATGTTTGTTCTTTCTTCCCTAAGAAAAGAGTGTTTTATTGGGTTTAATCCACACTGCATCTGCTCTTCTGGCTGTAAAGGGTTGCTACATAATAGCAGTTAGATTTTAATACAGTGTTTAGGCAGCTAAGGAGTGGCTTTTTAGCACTTCTAGCATTTTAAATGCTCTCCAAACATTTCTTGCAGAATTTTGTCATCATTAGTATTTGCAATACAACTGTAAGGCAGAGAAATATTATTGTCGCCATTTTTCCAATGAAGAGACTCCAGGACTGTAAAATGTGCTTTGCAAAGGCATGGGGGTTTTTGTGCCTTGTGAGGAGAAAAAGCATTGCTGGATTCTTCTGTACAGGATTCTGCAGTGTATTTGAAATCTCCTTCCACAAAACATGATTATTCAATGAGTGTGTTCATAGTACAGGTTTCAAAGCCAAGTCTCTTTTCTTAAGGGCTCTCAAAGGTGCTTAACTGTAAGCTCATATGATTAATATTTTGTTCATTTCTGCATTTTCTATTTAAGTGCCTAAGTTTTGGTCTTTCGTGTGCTCCAGAGCACTTTGCCAAATTCTTTTATCTCTCTTGGGACAGTTGGTCAGGGAGAGAGGGAGGATGGCAGCTGGAGAAGATAGGACCAGAAAAGAACCTGAGGGAGAGGCTTCAAGTGACAGGAGAGATTGTTTCTCTGAGCAGAGATGGGCAGAAACATTCATCTCTACACCCTACCCCTATGCAGAATATGGAATTTTTCCAAGTTTTCTTAATTTACAGTGTTCCTCTAATGTCAGCAAACACCTGAAACCCACTTAAAAATGTGTCTTACTTCCCCCTTGTGGCTGATCCACAAACAAAAGATAACAATCTACTATTGCTACCAGGTTCTCAATAGCTCAAGTAACAGAGTTCTTCATTGTGCAGCAGAGGTTTCCAGCCTCTAAAGGACACATGGACAAATCAGAATGGTTCTGCCTAACCTCATTCGTGCCATGCCTATTTTCTTTTTCCTTGTCTTTTTGATCTGAATTTAGCCCCCTTGTTTCTACGCATTATATGCATAGATATGCATTAGAAAATGTGATGTGACATCAATTTCCAGCACTGCTAGGGTTTTCACACATGATGCAATCTGGTGCTCCAGTGGCATGTTCTCATGTGACATAAATTGAAATCACAGTGGGTCATAATGCAGCACAACAGGTGCACCAAAATGTTTTAAATGGTTTCTATTATTTAAAAAAAAAAAAAAAAAACAACCAACTCAGAATCAAGAACAATGGCAGCCATTAAATCAGTTCTGCAAGTCCTTGCAGGCAGAGCAGCTGGAAAGAGGGGATCAGGGAAAGGACTTTTTTTACTATTTGCAAGGGGGATGCAAACGCAGTTGTGCAGTGTAAACCACATATTATATTTTTTGTCTTTCATGTGTTGTGATAACAGTAGTTTTCTTACCAGTATAACATGTTTCATTAATACAATGTTTAAATAATTAAATACCGCAACTCTGGAGGCGATGGCTAAGATAAAAGTTCGTAGGCATTCCATTATTGTGATCAGACAGTACTTCTTAAAACCCATGGAGATGCAATTTAGTAATTTAACTTCTGAAGTCTGTTGTTTAATAAACTATTACATTTTAATATAGTTTTGTTCTTGTCAAAGGGAATGATTCATTTCCCCTCTGTGAATTGTTCCAGCTGAAGTTATTAGTGGTTCCAGGGTTGAGGGGGTGCTGGTTTCCTGTTTGAATATCATTACCATGCTGTTCCCACTCTCTAGGTGTTGCTACTATAACGTTAAGCGTGTGATCTTTACTGGTTATAATTATTTTGTAGGGATAGTAACTGCCATCGTCTGAGTCTTCAATATTGATATATTTCATTAGGTTTAAATCTGTTGGCAGAGAGTAAGATGCTGGTTAAGGGGGATATATAATTAGTTGTAGTAGGATTAAATTAATATTAGTATACTCTATTAACGGATGTCCCAGAAAGAAACCTGGCAAACCATTAAATATAATAGCAGACAAACTAAACACTACCTCTGCTGCTATCTGAGATTGTCATAGCTTTAAAAAGATTTGCTTGCTAAAGTCTCAAAATAATCTTCTTGTTGGTTTTCCTTTATTAAAAAAGCTTTTATAAGAAACATATTCCTAAAAACCAAAGGCTGGGTTTCTCTGTATCTCTCTTTCCCCTCCTATGAAGATTTTAGTTGTGTAATGTTGGGGTGTAGGTTTAATGCTGCCTGTTCGGCTCCTTCTTTTGCAAGTTGCTGCCAGCTGATAAAATACTGTTAAAGACAGGCTTGGTAATCAGTTCGATCATTCTCCATATCCCCGTCCACTACTGGTTGCAATCGAGGGTGGTGGACATTTCCGTGCTACTTCTGCACGGAAATGCCAAGGGAGCAAAGACCAGGACGGCAGCGCCCACTGTGCCTTGAGCTGGTCATTGCGACTTACCTGTTATGGAGACTGTCTCAGCGCAGTGTGACAGGTCCATGATGATTAGGGAGCGAGGTCCTATCCGCAAGCATTTGCTTATCACCAGGCTTGATGACACGTGGGATTATTTATGGCTGAGCCCTTTATGACAGCACTTATGGTTCTGAGATAAGAGGCACGCACCAGAGTCCCCACCACCTCTTCAGCTGAAGAGATGGAAATTGGCATTATTTGAAATTCAAGGAGTTTTTACTGTACACAGGAATAATCCAAATGTGGAACGGGATTTGTTAGTAACTGTAAATCCCCTTTTCCCTAAGAAAACCAGAGTAAATGCAGCAAATAAGCTCCCATTTATATACCATAGAGACAATGCTTCATTGTCACTTATATTTTAAAGTCACGAGTGAAAAGTAAATGGAAAGTGGGAGCAGATATCAAGGTGTTAGTGGCATTGATCCTCCCACAGTGCAGTCAATAGGAATTTTTGTAGCTTACTTGCAACCAATGAGAGAAGGCTTACATATACAGAATATTTGATGGTTTATTTTTTAGAGCATGTGTTATTCTGCACCCAAGTCAAGAAGGAGGAAATGTCTTCACCTTTTTTTTTTACTATTAGTTCTGCACATTTCATGTTTATTTACTATTTACATTGTAGTATTTTAAGAAACTTTTAAATATTTCTTTAAGCACACAAAAAAGAATGCCCATTAGAATAATTCCAAGTATGCATTTCCAGAATGCCTGAAGTGTATTGTTACTAGGTACTTGCGAGGCACATAAGACGTAATAAAAAAGAGTTGCAAACAGAATTTCCTTATACATGCTATAGAAATTTTGCTCAGTCCAGCTTAATGCCATCATCTTCAAGTTTTTCCTTGCAGAGAAACATTTCCAAAAAGATTATTATTCTCCCACAGTTGTGTGCAAACACTCAGGAAAATACTGACTTTCCTTCCTTGCATTTATTTCTTCTCTTTAAATCATATTTAGGACAGCCTGCGCCAGAACCTGCCTGGGGTCCCACATGGCTAAAGCCAGCCTGGCTACCTCTGCATCCCAGTGCAGAATCCATTGCAGACATATTGTATGTTACCACGCCCACATGGCAGTTCAGCTCTCCTTAAACGTGGTCCTCAGCATTGCCCATTCCACTCTTCTTTCATTTGTGTTAAACTGATTTTCCGTTTTCGATGACAGTGTCTGAGTTTCAGCCTTACAGGAGACAGTAGCCAGAATGCACGTGCTGTACAATTTTGACTTCAGGCAAAGTGGCATCTTTTCTGTAAGAAACTACACTAATTACTGAACACCACCCATCCCACACAGATATCATTTTCCCTCTCTCTTTCTTGGTCCCTATCTCTCAAACTATTTGACCCAGATAGATAGACATTTCCTTCCAAGCCCTGAATTGCAGGCACTGGAATCATACTGAGTAAATCACACTGAGCATTTGTGTCCTAGGTATATTTGTCAATACCATTGTTATCTTGTTTGGCACAGTTTTATTTTTCTTCTTGTTCCTGTGACTCTTCAGAGGAGAGTTGTATGCAACCTGTTGCATGCTGCAAAGAGTATGAACCTAAAGTGATTTAAATGTTCTCTATTAGCATTTCTTTGCTTGTTATGCCCTATGAGCTCTACAAAGATGGTTTCTACACAGGAGAATGTAGGTGCAGGGGAAAGCTAATTTGCTATCAATCTGCTAGTCTTATTATAAATGTCTGCCAAACTAGATCTCCCTTTTTTCGAGTTCACTTTGGATATATACACACAAATCTTTGCAAACTACTATACCTTGTACGTGTAATACTGGAGGTATTGTGTCTGTATACAAAACCAAAAGCTTCCTTGTTTTTCACAAAGTGGAGACATAAGAAGCAATGGCGTTCTTGATACCTATGCATCACTTTTAGCATTATGGTAGCCTAGGCACTGGCATAATAGAGGCATCAGATAAAATAATAATACTCAAATGATGTTTGCAAAGTTGAGCTCGTAAATGTCAAAGGTGATTTGAAGTGGACAAGAGTGAGTCTTAACAAATCAACTAGGGGCTGCTAGCAATTGTTTCTGTTCTCAGTTCTTATTGAAACTAATATTGGACAAATTGAAAGAGTGATTGCCTTAGAGCCTTCGCAATGTCTTCACCAATCTGTTGCCCATTTCCATAAAAAATGGGAGTGAAAATGGCAGCTGACTTCTTTTGACCTCTCTCAATTTCACTGTGGCTTCTCTTGGAGGCCTGAAAAAGCAGTTTTTCAGGCAGACCATTATCTGCCTTAGCAAGTTAGTTGGCAGAGAAATTGAAAAATATCAGTCAAATAATCTATTTAAGCCTGGTCTTTCTGTATGTGTTATGATCTGAATGGTAGAAAACCAGCAAAAAAATAAAAGCCTCAACTTGAAAGTGGTTGAACAAGTGGAGTTAGTTCTTTCACCAGACATTTTCTTTCATTATGTCAAATTCTTCTTCTGTTCCTCTGTCCTCATGATTTGACTGTCAGTCAAAGACAAGAAGCTACCTGGAGTGCCTGAATCCTAGTCCTCCTTATCTTCCTCACTCACTGGTTTCTACCCTTCTGGAATCATGGACCAAGAGCTGTTTTGCTCCACTTGCCTTGCTAACTCATTCCCTTTCCATCTAGTATCTTTCCTTAGATTCACCAAAGTGTCACCACTTTGATCCCATAAACTAGTTGCAGAAACACCTCCTTCTTCTAAGATTTACTTCCATTAACTTTTTCTTCTCAGAAACTTGCGATCTCACTACAGTTTCTCTCCTCTACAAAGGCCAAGACCTGTCTTCCATGCATATCAGAGGTGTGCTGATGCTTAGTTTCCCTCAACATCCTCTGTAATCAACGACAGAGATGTTCATTTCCCTTGAAAACAGGGCAAGCTATCTAGTATGGGATTTACTCTTAGGAATTGTGTTTCTCTTCTAGAGGGAGTTTTAAAGAACTACCCTCCTAACCTTCACTCATCTTTCAAGTACTTAAAACTATGTAGAGAAGTGGAGGCTCCATGACTTTGGGAAACCCTTAAAATTAGTGCCTCAGGACTGTAGCCCATGGTGTAGATCGCTCAGCCTGACAGTGCTGGAATTACCCAGCAAACACCTGACTGCATCAAGTGATCAGCTTGGATCCTATTTCCACCTCAGCTGTCTTCCATCAAGCTGATTCTTTCTGCCTCAACCCCATGTAGCTAGAAGGTATCGAGACCACTACAGTCCTCTCTTCCCTCCCACACCTTCCGGTATATGCGTCCTTTATCCTCCCCCAAATTAGCTGTGGGTTTCAGAGGTTCTCTCACAACTGCTTCTAGCTATTATTCTGCTTGGGTTTCTAGTCCTAGCTTTCCCTAACAGCTGCCCGGTCACCAGCCTCTTCTACCTTGGGGAAGTAGATACCTTTCCTCTTTTGCAGAAGCTAGGCACTTCGTAGAGGTAATCGTGATTTCATCTGAGAACGGAATTAAACCCTTTTTGACTAACCAAGGTAGTCACAGAGGACTCTTCTTGCCTCAGTTTCATGGCTAGAAGCGCCCAGGTGCCCTTTCTTAAAATTTCACTTGCTTCTGAACATAACCTTTCCTGCTGTGAGACTTAAAACAGACCTATTATTTGTCTTTGGAATATCTTAAATAAAGAATTTGGATGAAATTTTGAGGTTAGTCTGCTTTTACTGAAAATAAGACTTCTCTTGTAGTGAGTTCTGGGTTGTTTAACGTAACATGTGATTGCTGTATCAGAAGCAGATTCTTTAAAAAAACAGATGCACAGTTTCTCAGCAAAAAAAAAAAAAAAAACTCTTGTTTCCTTTTGTATGAGTGGAAAGACACGGTTTAGACTTCAGAGAATTCTTCTCACTTGTCACCTTCTTCCACTGTGGAGAACCACTGTGTTTAATCAAGGACAGAATTACCAGATATACTCAGACAAATAGTATCAGAGCTATTTGATTATCAACAAGCATAAGATAGCACTAGGGAAGGAACAGTGTGAACAATAAAGACACTAAAGTAGCAAAACTGGAGACAGTTACAGCTGCCATTCTGAGACCCATTGGAGATAAGTTATTGAATGACCATGTTATAAAGTTATAGCGCCACAGCAGTAGCTCAAGCTTTCTGCACAGCTATCCTAGTTTCCAATGGAGTTAACACACAGTTGCCGTGTTACTGCAAAATACTCTTCTGTAATTGGCAACTTATTAGGTGATATGCTGCGACTGGGTCGGACCATTCCTCTGATCCCTGATTTCAAAAAACTTGATTTTAATACAATTGTAAATTTTAAAGGTACATAACCATGATTGCTAGGCTCAAAATTTGACCTATTTTTTGCCAGATTTCACTAGTGTGACTTTTCTCCAACTGATTTTTTTCATTTTATTTCATTTACTTTAGTTTTGTTTGTTGGACTTTAGGACTCCAGGGTTATCCAACTACTAAGGGATAATATAACCAGATAAATGTAGGTTCCAACTAACAGTGTTCACCCTTGCAATGCTTCAGTGTTGTGGATCTATGGGGCTTGCAAACTGAATATCACTCTTTCACTCACAGACACCCTTCTACTCCCATGAGGCTGCTGTATTAACCTCCTACTTTTCTGTCTGTCCTTTGTAAAACTCAGATTTTTTTTCTCTGTTCCCCCTATAGTGATGCTGAGAATGACCCAGTTCTGATCAGAGGTTCTCAGTAGTCAGAATCTAACTGTGGCACTACGGTCTCATAAAGATGTATCTGAACCTAAACTTGACCATGGTTTTTATTGCTACAATTATTACTTCACTGCATGATGTAATGCACACATATTTCATATTTGTTTACTCCAGAAGAATGAACAAAACAAAATATACCTTTTTCTGGATTTGTCAGTCCTTCATCTTCTGCAGGATTTAAATATCAGACTGTCAGTCATATGTAAATCCCCTATAAAGACCTCCCTCAATAGTTAAGGCGAGAATCAGGGTACAGCCTTGTCCCTTTACTCTCATTGGGGCCAAGTTTTTTATTTTGGTGTTTTGGTTTTCCCTCCAGAGATTTTTCTGCGTTCACAGAGGAAGACATAAGATTTTTTGTATAAGACATGAAGTGCCTAACACTGAGGATAAAACAGGACTCTGTTAGCTACTGCAGGCAGCTAGGCTGACCAAATTGCTCGCCCTCCAGGACAGTTGCATTCTGTCCCTTTGCAGGTTCTGGGGACTTAAAAATAGCATGGTTCACCTCTTGGACAGACATGGCATTAGATTTCAAAATCCTCATTCTTAGCAAGAAACCAGAATAAAAGGGCATTGTGGCAGACAGCAGCATGGGAGGTAGAGCTCAGAGTGGTTGGAAAGTGAGATATCTCTGCAAAAGTATTAAGCGTGACCTACTGTCCTCTTCCTCCATTTGCAACGCTGTGGTCCAGCAGGTTTGCAGTCTCCGGGGTCATAAATCCACACGCATAGACACCTTCCCTCTATCCCAAGAGTTCCCTTTCTGTAAAAGTACCGTTTTTACACTGTTCCTCCGTTGATCCAAGGGAAGTGGCTGATGCTGAGTGGTAACAAATTGTGACGGTGCTCTGGGCAAGACACAACTCAGTCAGAAGCTTGTGAAAGGGTGAGCAGGCAGTATCCTGCCCGCCTCCGCTATGGGCACCAACAAGGCAGACCGTTCGGGGGCACAGCATAGACCTTCCCTCCTGCCTGTTTGCAGGAGTCATGGCTTGCCTCAGACACAGCTTTGATGACTTTATTCTGCAGTACTTTGTGGGCGACAGGCTCTTTTCCAACATGCCTTTCTCACGCAGACATCTCGCCTTTCCAGGCATGCCACCCTTCTTTTTTCTATTCTCAGAATATTCTTTTTTGGGGGTTCAGTGGCAGTGCAGCAATCCCCTGAATCTGACCTTTATAAAAGATTCGAAAGAATTATGCCTTTTTACTCTGTCCTTTACAGTGCCTTTGTGATTTATAAAGAAACAACAGCCACTGAGCTTTTTCACTTTTATGTTTGTTTTATTTTTAACTTTAGCAATATCAAATCTTGATGCCCTTCCCCCCTTTTTCATGAAGACTTTTTAGGGAACTTTGCAACTGGCAGTATTCAGAGCTCTTTCTCAAAGGGCTGACTGAGCCTTTTTCTCATGTGTTTGTCAGGAATTTAAGTCCTGTAAGTGCTTACGGGGAAAAAAAAACCCCACTTTTAAAGAGTATGATTTAAATGTCCCACCCTCCTGTCATTAAACAGCTTCCAATCTTTTGTCCCTTTTGATGTCATAATCCTAGCAGTTCTCCAGACTCCTGAGGACTTATCTGGGGAAAACATGGAAATCAGTACCTGAAAAACAAATGGGTTTGAAGGACAGAAAATTTACTTATATGTTTAAAGAAGAGACAGCAAATAAACACATTTTTTATATATATATATAAACTTTTATATATATATATGTGTGTATATAAATTTCACTTTTAAGTTCTTCTATACCCTACTGTTTGCAAACAGGAATGAAGAGGCAGTTTTAGTATTCTGGTTAATAGCACAGACAGATTATCAGAATTCCAAGGCTTTTTTCTACATCATATTCTGTTGTGGGGTTTTTTCTGTACTTACGCATGTATATCTGGCATCATAATATCAAATGCTATGTAAAATTCCGTAGATCTGAATTGCACTTTCAATTTGCCAGTCGTGTCAACTTTATATATGACTTTTTTTTCCCCTGCAAGTCTTACTTTTAAAATATGGATATAAAATAGCAATTAGACTACTGTGTCCACTATTTCAACCTGCTACTTTCACTTAGAGCAGCTTATACATTACACTCTATTCATGCTGTGGAACTACCATGCCCTAGAATGAATACAAACTAGGGATAAAAAGCTTTTTGTTTCAAGGCTCCATAAATGTGGAATCAGTTACCAGTTGATTTAAGAACAATTGGGAGCTTTTCCTGTTTTAAGATGGAACTGAAACAATACTTCATGATGACTAGAAGTCGTTGTAATTGTTTTAATTGATGTTATTCTAGTGTTATCTTGGTTTATTGTTTATTTATATGCATTTGTTTATCACAGGTCATGCTTGAAAATGGGCTTTCATCTCAATTTACATAGTCAGCTAACAAATATATGTATGTATGTGTATCAGCTACACTTGTTTATATCTGACAGCAAAACCATATGTATTCTACATATATTTCTTGCCTTTATGTTTGTGCTATCGATTAAGACATCTGAGTTTGATTTCAGCTTCACTTTTAAGTTTGCAGGACAAACCAAGCAAGTATGTATCTAATAATATCAGTCAAATTATTGTTTGGCTCCCAAAGCACAAATCAAGTTAAAGCATTAACTAAGCACATGTTACTGTGCTTTTTAAAGTAGTTCACTCTTTAGTTGCAGGGTTTTACTCTTGCACTGTGTTGGCTTTAAGCAGCATTAGCATTCAGAAATTATTTATGTATCTTTAAAGGCAAACAATGTATCAAAACCAATGATAACATAGCTTGTAGTTCTCTACAAGCAATGTATATGTCTACACAGTCTGGCATCAAGTATTTATTATCAAGTATTTATTATCATAGTTGATAAAGTAATGGCACGTTTAATTTACACGCTCTATGAATGATAAATATCCGCATAAGTATTCCTACCTGTCTTTACATATCCAGCAAGTAAACTAACTAATATATAAGAGGAATAGAGAGGAAGAGCAAGTCATTATTTCATCTGTTTCATTTACAAACTCAGAAGTCACAAATGTGCAGCTGGGAAACGTGTTTGTCTCAAAGCTTCAAATCTGTGACATGTTAATTCATAAATAATTGCAGTCACATGGTCTTCCTCGAGGGCATTAGCTCAGTATTCCCAGTACAGTACACTTACTTGTAATAGAAAAGAGAAGAGTGGACAAAAGTGGTTTTCATAAATCAGATAAGATTGCTCAATAAATCCAAAACATCTTTCATTATTTCTAACAGAAAATGAGCTTAGTTATGTAAGCAACATTTTTTAAATTTGAATGGTCTTTGGAAACTGGCAGGTGAGGAAATAAAGGGCAAGGCTACATTATTTTTGGTTATGGAATCTGTCAGCTAGAGGTTTCACAGCCCTGGACCAAACAGTGCTCTGACTCGCATCCCCTGCTAACCCATGGACGACCTTATATCCAGATACTAAATACTTCCATTAAACAAGAGCACTTTTCTATTGGGACAGTCATATGATAACGTCGCCTGTGTCATTGTCTAAATGCAGCTGTTGTTTGCAAAAATGTAGGCTTTTTCCCCCAAATTTTGTCTTTGGTACTCTGACTGCAGAGTGAATAATACAGTATGAAAGGAACCTGAAGGAGCCGTTAGGGTCCATTGTGTCAATCCAGCTGCTATACATGCATATTAAGTCCACATTTAAAAATGCTTGTGATGCCTTTTTGGTTTGTTTTGTTTTGCAGTACATTTTTAAACATTCATACTTCTTCCTTTTTCATTGTCAGAATACCTAAACCACTCTGAACTAGCCTTTGGACAAATTCCAATTTAAATTGAAAACCATTTTAGTAATACAAGAGTAAGATTTTTTTTTTTTAAATCAGGTGAAATTTAGAAAAAAATCATGAAGATTTAGTACAAAAAATTGTATTTCCATTGGTTACTAAAAAAAGCATCTTGTCTAATCTGAGAGCTCGTTGTCAGGCTCCAGTCAGTATTGGATTTAGTCTCCTGAAAGTAGGAATTAGAATGGAAACTTGACTGACCCTAACTGTAGCTATTATTGTTCAAACCACCACAAATTTCTCTTTATAAGAATAGTGCTTTGTTCAAATATCAGATTCATTTGCCATAGACATATGGTTGTCATCCAAAATTTCATATTTCTAATAATTCATTTGCTAGAATACTTTGAATTCAGAGAATCAATCTTGTGAGTGTAGCATAAGTACAGAATCACAAATGAGAATGCCAAATTTAAACTGTTTAGTCTCGGAATTTATTGCTGGCACTGGAATGGTTGTTGGCAGAACATGTCCATATAGGGGGTTCGTTCAGCTACTTCATTTCCAGTCTATGTCATTAAGCAGTGGTTTGAGGACACTTAGTATTTCAATGCAGTAGACAACAAAAAGAAAAACATCCCCCTTCTCCCTTTCTGTTTAATTGTATATTGGTACCTCAGAATTTTGGCCTAAGTATTAATCTGATTTGCATTTATACATTGGGAATTTCTTAGAGTAATTGAAAAAGTTTGTCATTAAAATAAGCTGTCGGTGTCCTGGATTTTGATACTAGTCCTAATGCTCATTTTGCAGATGCTGATGCACAGTGGTTTTGTCTTGAGTTTTAACAGCCTGAGCTACATAAAGGATGTCGAGCAAGCAGGTAGTGTAGGACTAGGGGCACTGTGTTCATGAAAGAGATTTACTTTAGCAATTGTCATACTCCAAGCAGAGAAAGTGTAGGTCTAGGGTATAAATTGTGCTTTTACTAGTTAATGGAAAGTACGGGGATGAATGTTTGAAAGGGCTTTAAAGACAAACCTTGCCCTTACCTGCAGCACACTGCAGAAAGGTGTCAGAAGCAACCAGCCACTACTTAGACCCAAGAGTCACCCTGAGGCTGGAAGGTATGAAAGCTTCTCTTCCCAGCTGACGCTCCAAATGGACACTAGTCACCAGCCAGTCTGAGATGGGAAACATGGTCACATCTCTAAATGCATAAGGTGGATACACGTCAGTATTAATTTAAGCCTGGAAAACACATCTCTCCATTTCTCTTTCAGATGAAGACATGGATTACAGATAGGGGAAAAAAATTAACAATAGCAAATAAACCGCTCATTGTACTGCACAGGGTCAGAGAATCACAGACCTATTTACCAGCAAACATATCCCATGCAGGTCATTCAGCCCAGATTTTTTTCTCCTTCTCTCATGTATTGTGTCAGGATTGATTTCATTAAACTTAAACAATTGCTGATAGATTGACATTAAGTCTGGCCTTAAAATCCTGCAGTGGAGTTGATTCTGGAAAACCCCTTGACGGTTTGCTCCATGACCTAACTGTTCCTGCAGTTGCAAAGTTTTTCCTAATATTTAACTCTATTATCTATGTTGCAGCTAAAGTCCATTACTTCTTGTTTTGTCGCCTTTGACTAATGAGAACAATTGGTCCCTGTCCTCTTGGTAACACCCTTTACACAATTATTAAGAGTTATTATGTCTCCCTTTTGGCTTCTGTTCTCTAGACTGAACATATCCCAGTCTCTTAAGCTTTCCTCTTGGGCCTTATTTTCAACACCTTTTATCATTTTTGATGTCCTTCTTTTAAGTCCTTCTAATCTGTCTGTATCTTTTGAAAAATGTGGTAGCCCAAACTAAATACGGTTCTCTGAATGAAGCCTCAGCCGAGTCAAGCAGAGCGGAAAAACTGCCTTCCTTGTATTACATACGATGCTCCAATTAACACAACCTAGTGTAGCGTTTGTCTTTTCTGTGACAGCATTGTCTTTTTCACTTGTTCAATATATTGTCCATTATCACTACTACTCCCTTTGCTGGAGTTTTCTGATCTAACTGGCTATATCTGTAACTTTGATCTTTCTGCTCTTAAGCTGTTCCGTCATCTGCTTTGAGTTTCCATACAGCCACATATGCTTCCCATCTTCATACTTATTTGTATGCAGCTTTGCCTTATCTGAATCTTTGTCCTAGTGCCATTAATGTACCTGTAGCCATTGGAATAATTTTGCTATATCATCTCTAGGATAGACTTTTTCCAACAACTGAATATGCTCATCAGCAATACCAAAGCCCCATCAGAAGCTTATCTCCATACCATTTCTACTATTGCTACTGTGCATGTAGGGATTAAAAAATTATATATGCTTATATATGTGTTATCTCCTTGGAAAAGGAATATTTGCTTGTACATAGTTAAACAGCAAGGAGGTAAGACTAGAATTATCCAAAACACAAATTTTCTTATTTGCATGGACTTATGGTATTTTGATGTGGTATTTCCTTCCACCTTAATTATGATATCAAATATTCAGCAATTTCCCACAAGCTAGAATTTCAAAACCTCGTTTCAGAAACGTGGACATGTGATGTTCCAGAACTGGGATATGCGTCCATCCCCAACCCACCTGGGAGGCAGGCAGGAGGGAAAGCAGCCACTACTGAATCCCAACCCAGTGACATTGTCTTTGGAGGACTGGCCTGGGGCTATGCAAACTCAAGCTAATTCTAGACTTGCTGGCATAAAAGCCTTGAGAGACAGTTTTATGTTGGAGCTGCTAGAGTATTACTCTGCTGAAACCCAGATTTGGGGAGCTGCAGCACAAGTTTTCAAGGCTTCTCTTTCTTCAGCAGTAAATGTGGAAGACTTCAGAGCCCCAGGATGGAGGAAGGAAATATTCTTCAAATCAGATCTTTAACAGAGCAATATATGTCAAATTTGGGGAGAATGTTCAGGTTTAGCAAACTGACGTTTTCTCAAAATACATTGTTTTGTTAGGAACTCTGTGTGCACACTAACAAAGACTCCTGAAGTACCTTGGTTTATCTACATATATCTGAATTTTTCCAGGGGTTTTCATGGGATTCTTGCTCCAGAGGAGAGCTCAAAAATTGCTTTTACTCTTACTTACCTTTTATTTCTCTTACTCTTTATAGTGCATGAAAGCATGCTCTTTGCTCTTGCTGGGCTAATGAAGATTTATAATGTTTATTCATTTCCTTTTCCCTCTTAACGTGAACCGGAACAGTTTGCCTTACTCAGGTTTCCAGAGGTATGTCTACCTCACTTGCTCAAAATGCATTCCCAGGAGCAGACAAGAGCACATTGTGCCTGCACGCAATCCACACCAGGGCCTTGGGCAGCTTGCCCAAACATGCCTGGCAGGGTCCTAACCACCTACTTACATATTAATACCACCTAAGAATGCCCTGTGTGTTCAGGCCCACGGGATGTTGCATGTGCTAAAGAAGTGCGTTTTCTGCTCGGGCGTTCGCTGGGCACGGTCCAGCACGGGGGACAGTCATGGGGCACCCCTCGGAGGAAGAGTTATTCCTTCTCTCAGAGGTGAAGTGGCATTGCCAGCATGGTCAGTCTCTGGCAGTTGAAAGTGAGGAGGTAGGCTACCCAAAATATGAGATTTTATAATATATTAGTAAGTGTATATAAAAGGGAAGGGTTCCCTTTACTTATAGATGTTGATATTTATAACTTGATGTATATTTCTAACAGGAGGGCATTGCTAAGGGGAGAGAGAAAACTTTTTCTTTTCCTTTTCTTTTTCCTTTTTCTTTTTGAAAGGAGAAAAGGAGAAAACAAAGTCTCTCTTGCTGTATTCTCACTCTGGAAGTACAAAGCAGCACTAAGGGTTTTGCAATAAAATGTTGATAATTCCATATGGTAGAAAGTCCACATAAACAATGACTTTGAACAGGCCACATGCTGAGATAGTGACACTAGGTTAGTGCAGCTATCCCCTCTAGCACAGCTGTAGCTTATACCAGCAATAAAGGCTTTCTGATGGTATGTTATTCACCAATTCAAAAACCAAAAGGATTTTTATCAATAACAGTACTTTTAGATCAATATAGTTGCTTAAACATTAAAGCTTCTGCAGCATAGCATTTAACAGCATAGACAAAATTAAAACCATGAATAAACACCCCACCTCAGACTGACATTATTTTATGAACCATTCCTAATACGGATCTGGCCATTATCTTGTCACTGCCTATGCCAATAACATTGCCTGTATGAATAAAATGTTTGCTTGTACAGTTGGTCCGTATTTCAGACCCAAATCTCCCAAATGAGAGTGGGAGTAAAGCCCAACATACTGAGTCATGGTAAAGTTCTTTTCAAGGCCGAGGAAAATGTAACTCCCAGAATAAATTACTGTACACAACATTTTCTTTTG
Organism: Fregata magnificens; assembly: GCA_013389945.1. Lineage (NCBI taxonomy): Eukaryota > Metazoa > Chordata > Aves > Suliformes > Fregatidae > Fregata > Fregata magnificens. Next base: position 116,285 of record WAAD01014711.1, read on the forward strand.
GGCCAGTTACCACTTTGTAAGAATCATTCAAGTGCTCTTATCTCCTGTTCTAAAAGGCTTGCTTTGACATGTTCAAACGTTAGCTGCTTGTTACAGGAGACTTACTTCCCAGGAATACAAAGATTCAGTCTTTCATCAAACCGTTCTTAGCGGTACATTTACTCTCCCTGAAAAAATTGTTTCTGTTGATATAGTTCAACTACACTGAAGAAGAAGAAAAAGTTCAGTTCTGAGCAGATGGTTAGGATGACTGACTGCAAGCCAGGGCTAAGAAATTACTAAATATTGCTTGTGTTAAGAGCAGTGTAATTTCTCTATATATCTCGCTTCCAATTCTTTAGCCATGTTCTTCCTCCTCAAGAAAAATAGGAGTTAGGAACTATTTCAAGATGTTTTCTTTTTTTCTTTTCTTTTTTTTTTTTTTTTACCTATGTTTTTACAATCTTCTATTTATTATAGGATTTTTCAGCAGCAGGGGAATGACGAAAAGTTTTGTTCCATGATGTGGGAAGCAGTTCTCCAGAAGCAAGACCAAGATAGGAATCTCCCTCATTTTGTGAGCATACAAGTAAAAAGCTCTCAAGACATAAAAGAGTGTCTTCATTCTCAAACACTTCCTCTGACTGATTTCAGACAGCTAAAGCTATAAGTCTTCAGTAGTCTCACTTTTTGGAAGTTTTTTTCTTAACATATTAGGACTGATGAATAAGGCATAGGACATTCCACAATATCCCAGCTGGGGGATTATGCAGCTGGACAAAATTATCCCTATTAGGTTTGGGGGTTTTTTTATTATGATATATCTTTTGATAAACCTTCTTGTTATAGCTGAATAGTAGAGACATTATAGGACATAAATAGAGACATAATAGGACAAAATAATTCCATGAAAATAATGATGTTTTAATTTTAAACAAATGTGCCTTTAGCCAGAATGTCTGTGAGATGTCTTGTGATTACTGCAATGTGGGAATAGAAAGTGAGTTTTAAATACTGAAATATGATGATTTACAATAGAAAACCTGACTCTGAGTTACTTCCACTCAGAGGAACACAACATGCGATGTGTTCTGCTCCGACTAACCAACGTAACAATATTGAATGCCAAATTTTGAATATCAAGCACTTGCAGTGAAGTGCTCATAAATGATACACGTTCATTCAGGGAATAATTCTGAATAATAAATCTAAGAAAGTCATAAACTGCTCTTGTACAATTCACAAATAGAAAAAGGAGGTGAGGTTTGTCTAACAAATTATTCAGAGTGAATTATGCATCCAGCAGCTACCTTGAGTCCCTGATCTGTATTTTCTAAAATTTGTATGGGATGTCTCCTCTAAAGATTTTGCAACATAATTACCTAGATCAGTCATTCCCCAGCTGGATCCTCTACGGCAGCATCAGTGTGCTCAGATATTCCTGGATGAAACTGCTTATACACCGTTTCCTTATGCCACTTCCACATTACCTTTCTAAGCAGATTTGTCACCTGTTCTGGGAGAAACTGTGGCCTCCATTTCCTTCAGTGACCTAAAATAATTAAGAGCTAAATCTCCTGTCTTCAAGTACTTTTGCATATGCTTAAATTTATGCACATGAATAGTTTCATTGATTTCAGTGGGTCTTTTCATAGGAGTACATTTAAGCAAACTTATTTGCAGGTTTGGGCTCTTAAGAGATTTGTCTCCTAGTGTCATGTGCTTCCTACTTTATCAGTAACTAGATCATTATCACTCCACAATGTCCGAAACATGTACCACTAACCAAAGGAGCTATGAATTATCTATAATAAAAAACTATAATGCTTGCATTTATATCATTATTTTCAGTTAGATGTTTGTGATTTACATGGAAGTATATGAAATCAGAAAAAGACCCTGTGTGTTCAGAATTTTCTTTTGCTTTTGAAAGGTACTTTGGGTCAGATCCCCAAAGAAAACTCGACACTTAACTGCAGTTTCCAGAGGTGCTTGGTAGTAAATGTGGCTCTGAGCATTAAGAAAAATTGTGTATTTTTTCCAGCCATTTGTGGATGTAACACTGATACTAAAAAAAGTATAAATGTACATGGCTGTAATGCATTTTACTGCTTGTAGCCGATACAGACAGCACTGGAGTGCAGCAGTCAGCTGAAGGAGCTAGCTTTTGGAAGGGGAGAGGGAAGGAATATCTAAATGGGTTAGCTGTTAAGAACAAGAAGCTTTTGATTTAAGAAATATTAAAAGTGAGTTCCTGGATTTTATTCCTGACATACACCCAATTAATATATTTTCCAAAACCGAGACACTGTATTTGCAGTGTATTTAATATTAATGGAGGCATTAAAGGGATAATCTAGTACCTGTAAGATGCTTTTATTTTTTTTTTCCAGGTTTTGTTTCAAAAGTACAGAAACTGCTTCTGACCTAATTGATCAAAAATGCTTTTTTTCGGGAAACAGTGCAGAATGTCTTCTTTTCACGGCAAATGAATTTGGGGACTGGTGAGAGAGGGAGAAAGGCAATATATACTAGCAAAAGTGCCAGGATTTGAGCTGCAAATAAGCCTCCAGTATAACATGCATTTTGATATTGCTCCTACAGCCATTCAGAACTTGTATTTCTTCATTTGGATGCATAGAACCAGTTAAAAATATCTGTTACAAGTCTTTACTTCCTGCTACTTTTCCAGTTATCTTATGATTGGTCTTCAGAAATTTCTGCTCATAGGAAACCTCACACAAAAATAAGCTTATTAATTAAATAATTTCACTAATTAGGGATTTTTTGAGATATTTCTAGGTACCTTATCCCAGATCTACTCGAAAAGTTTATTATTCTTCCAGGTGCAAAGTTCAACTGCTATCTTACTATGATGAATATATTGATATATTAATCACTCAACAAATGACTAGAAAGGATTAGGCTTATTGTGAAGAGAAAAAGTTATCACCTATAACTGATGAAATTTTTCAGTAAAGTGAAAAAACCAAAAAAAACACTACAATATTTCCTCACTGTACACACTTAAATGTTTCATAAACGGATGGATTGCCTTTCATACACTTAAATTCTCATTTAAAAAAAAACCCAAACTCTTTACACATTATGTCCTTGTTCTTTAGATGAAGTACTGAACAAAGAGTACTAAGAGCTCTCCCAACAGGTTGACCTTTCCCCTGTGATCTAACCTCACTTTCTCCTCTTTTCTCCTTTTTAATAACTGCATGGACACAATTTACCAGATACAAGAGGAATAGCTTACATAAGGACACATAACCCAGGACTCATTTTAATATTCATGAGTTTGTCAGCTTTATTAAAGAAATTCAAGTAGCTAGCGAACACCGGATTGCATTCCTCCACCATATACCTTTTATCTGGCTGTTAAAGTTAAGCATTACTAATGCAGTTTTAACTTCTCCTTCTTTGGAATTCAACTCCTTGGTGGACATGTAATATATGCTCTAGATTCTCCAGTGTGCATACCTACATTAACAACCACAACTATTTATAGTTGCTACCAGGGTCTTAAAGACATGAAAGTTCCCAGACCCAGCAGGTTATCTTTGAACTCACTGAAAGAAAGAACCAAAAATGTTAGAAACTTCTCCCCTCTATTCGAAATCTAGAGGTTCATTTCCCACCTCAGATATTTTTCAAATCTTGCTGGGAAGGTCCAGATTTAGGTTTCAGAAACCACGAGGGAAAAAGGAACCCTTTATTGTTACTGTTTTTTTCTGGACAAATCTTGACATTTTCCAATTTTATCTCCATCCAAAACAAGAGATCAGTTTAGGAATAAAAAATATAATTACTACATGAAAGGAAACAACATTTAAATGTTGTTAATTAAATGAGGGAGTGGATGTCAATGTTAATGTGTAGGTACATAAAAAGAACCTTATTTTGCAGATGTATGACAGGACTCCCTGAAGAACACAAGTTTTTCTGTATTAATTCCATGGTAGTTGAAAGCTACATAATCAAAAACACCTTCTAAGTTTGGCAGAAATATAAGACTGGCTGTTTAAAATAAAAGGTCTGTATGGAAAGTTCAGTTTTGTATTGTTTTGTTTTGTTTTTATTCCCCTAGGGTCATTGTGGTGGAGGAAATATTTTTATCTGGGCCTCAGGAAACGGTGGTCTGGCTAGCAACTGCAGTGGTGCGGATGGTTACGTGAACAGTATTTACTCAGAGCAAAGCATGCCATCACTTACCTCTGCCCCAAAACTCTTGGACTACAAGAACTAATCAATGTCAATGGCCACCTGGAAATATCCAGTGATGAAGGACTGTGGAAGCTACCACCCTGAAACAATCCTTCAATCTGAAGTGAGGTGAGTCAGAAATGTGCGAGTAAGATATTGGTGTGGATAAGCAGAACCCTGCTGAGTTATGTTTCAAACAGAAATTCAACAAGAGGCCATCACATACCTCACTTTCTTATATAAATGGGCTGAAATGACAAGGGACATAAAGAGTTTTCTGATGGAGTCTTCATGCTTTGCAGGTGAATACTTATGGCAGAGGCAATGTGGCAACCTCAGGTTAGCAGAAATCCGGCAGATTTTCTGCAGGCAGTTTTACTGATTTTCACTCCTCTTTTCAGGACTCTGCAAGTGTTTCTCAAGTGCCCCTTCTAATATAAGAAAGTCCATTTCCTGTTCCAGACCTGAAAATTGGTGCACGTAAATCTGTAGATCTGTCTGGGGTCTTTTGCTGTAATTCTGCCCATTCCAGACACCTTACAAACTGATTGTCTTTTCCTTGGCTTCTTCAGAAAATATGGAATGAAAATGTTGA
>WAAD01014711.1:121107-143804 GCA_013389945.1 Fregata magnificens
CATCAGCTGTCAGGCTTAGAGTGCAGACAGTTTCTTAATTCCCAAAGGATCTTCCCCATATAAAGTTCATTTACGATATCACAAGTTTAATCAACACTCTCTGTGTCTTTGATAATCGTTCAGATACACTCAGGCAAGTATCTTCCTATGTTTTCCCTTTCTCTTCAGTACTGGTAGAGTTCATTTAGGAAACTACCTCTTTAGGCTATTATATTTTAGCTTTTCTTTTCTTTATTTATTCCATTTTTGAGATACTTCTCATCACGCTACAGCTTGATTTTTTGTACAGCTTAATTTTTTTACTATGCATTTTCCTCCAAGAAACCTCTAGCTTCCAAGCTTAGTCAACATTGCTCTATCTTCCACCTTCTGTTTTATAAAATATGACAAAACACGCTTTCCTTTTTCTGTTGGTGGTGGCTGTCCTCTACTTCTAGATGTAGCATTGTCTTCATTTTCTACTGACGTTGTTAAATGTCACCACTCATCTCTTAGCTAAGTGATATATATTTGGAAATGTTAAGAGAATCTCAGAGTAAAACCTTACTTCAGGTCAACAATAAACTTTGGGGGGGGGGCTGGCATGGAGGGAGGGGAGAAATATAAGATTACAGCTGATACCAGGCATAATTTTTACAACTGGCCAGTACATTGAATTATTAATTCCATACAAAACCACTTAAAAAACAACATAGTGCATTAAGAACAGATGACAAAATAGAGTATATTCTGGTTTACCCTTTGATTTGCCAAACCATGGCATTCCCACTAAAAATTAACTAGCGTTTGGCAACTCGCCTCGTTTTCAACCTGTGATGTCTAGCTGGTGCTATGGGGAGCTGAACTTTCACTGTAGTCATGATGGATTAACAGCAACTTTGGTAGCACCAGTGGTAGACCAGCAAGGGTCTGAGAATCAGACTTTTTTTTTACATTCACTTTGCCTCAGACCTCATTTTCCTCTCTTCAAATATTTCAGACAAAACCACTCAGTGGTATCCAACAATGAGTCCAGGGAGATAATCTTGTTTTGTACATATTGAAAAAATTCTGGCAGTCTTTCCTTTGAAGTACTCCAAGTCTTCTGCGCCTCAGAGCAAAGGCTTGAAATTTTAAAACGATGCAGAGCATTGATATAAATCCAAACCCATTCTAACTTGGACAAGTGAGGAACTTTTAGGAAAACATTTTCAAGAGAGGTTTCATGGAATTACAGAATCATGTAGGTTGAAATGGTCTTCAGAATTCAATTTGCTCAGGATTTTGTCCCATAAGGTCTTGAAAACCTCCAAGGGTGGATTCCACAACCTCTCTGGGCAGCCTACTCTAGTGCTTCATTTTCTTCACAGTTAAAATTTTTTCCTTATATCCACTCAGAACCTCCCCCATTCCAGTTAATTCCATTATCTCTTGTTCTCTTGCATGTACCTCAGTAATAAACTTAGATCTGCCATCTTAATAGTCTACTCATAAGTGTTGAAAGGCGGCTATGAGGTCCCCCTGCAGCCATCCCTTCAGGCTGAATAAACCCAGCTGCCACAGACATTCCTCAAAAGGAATGTGCTCTAGCCCCTGGATTATACCTATTTACATCTTTCTTGCATTGGGTTCCCAAAACTGAGCACAGTATCTGGATGAGGCCAAGTAAAGGAGAATAATCACTTCTCTCAACATACCATTAACATAGTTAATATAGAATCATAGAACAGCCCTGGTTGGAAGGGGCCTCAAAAGTGCATCTGGTCCAACCTTTCATCTTGCTAATATAGCCCAAGATGCCATTAGCTTTCATGACTACCAGGGCACACTGCTGGCTCAGGTTTAGCCTGCTTCCCCCCAGATCCTTTTCAGCAAAGCTGCTCCCCAGACAGTCAGTCCCTAACCTGCAGGGAGTTAGTCCATCCCCCCGAGTTGAGCAGTATGGAGAGCAGGGAACCTTGCTCTCCTTTTTGTACTGAGGATTTCTTGCTGGCATGGAGAAGGGAGCCGCTATATTCTAATGTGGAGAGAACAAAAGAAAGACTGGGACTGGGAGGAGAAATTAAAAATTCTGCCTAGTAGCCTAATAACTCTCTAGGAGCACAGAGATATCTAGGATAATTGGAAGCCAGAGAAGATGTCACTGACACCTCTTTGCCATAGGAGACATTAGAAGGCTGGAATTATGATCTGATGAAGATTAAACTGAGAGTTACAAAGAGCTTGTTGATTTAGAAGACAGGAGACTAAATTCTCGTGAGAAAGAGGAAGACTTGGGACCAAATGAAGTAGATTAGGCCTTATTAAAGAGGGCAAGGAGCAGATACATCATAAGAAGGGGAAGAGGAACAGGCTAGGAAAGGAAACTGGGATGGGTATTTAGGAAGTAGGTAGGAGCCCTTATCCTCGGAGGTAGGGAGTCATGCAATGGGCGTTGCCAGTAAAACCAATGCAGAAAAGGAGTAAAAATAGATCAGGTAGGGATCTTCATGGGTAGAGCAGAGATCAGGACAATCTGGGGGTCTAAGTCTAATCAAAAATTCTGAGATGAGACTGTTACTGTGAACAGTGAATCTCATGCTGGACTGGCAAAGGATTTCACTACAATGAGTGAAAATGGAGCTGGGTTAAAGGACCACCTATGGGGAAGACATTGAACTGAGAAGACTGTGGCAGCTTGGAAGTTACAGAGAGAGGGCAGCAAGGTTTGGGAAAATGGCAGGTAACATCTGTAACAATAAGTAATATGTGAATGTATAATCAAACACAAAGCATTATGCATATTTAAAAGGCAAAAGTTTTTCAAAGGTTCTATTTTTTTGAGTTCTTGGCTATGTCATAGCTTTTGGTTGTGTATAATATGCATATGATTAAAGTCTATCTTTTTACTTACATAGTACGCACATGAATTTAAATTCCTAACAAAACTAAGAGTAGCCTATTTCCCTACTTTAGTTTTATTGACAAATCATGCAACATCAGCAGAGCTCTCTGAAGGAAACTCAAAACCTCAGAGGCTGTTCAGCCTTCAGTCTTCTCCTTCTTAAAGCTGAGATTTTTGTATCAAGGAAACACTGAAGTTAGTTTTTCTCCCTTTCAGTTCCCTCCAGCTGGAATTAGGAGTCAGAATCTCTGGCTTCTTGAATAGCAAAATTTGTAGAGACCATTCATAAAGGTTACTATTTTATGCACATGAGTAATGCAGCCTCCATAAGTTGAACATGATGTTATCTCTAGAAATGTTATGCATAAGCTTTATCTTCAAAGATATTTCTGAACTTAACTTATGCATATCTTTGCACTCAAGTTTGATTTGATAACCTGTCAAGCAGATCTAATTTGTTTGTGTTTTCCTGTGCTCTTCTCCGTACTGGGAAGTATCTTTTGCTAACCACACATTGGTAAAATGAGTATTAAGTTTATTAGCACCAGCCACAGTTCCTTAACAAGAGGGAAAGAGAGAAAACAAAAGACTGAGAGGAAGGGAAGGGAAGGTGAGGAAGAGATGTAAAATATGATTATAAGCCTATCAAAGTGTGTGGGGACTTACAAGATTACAAAAATTATACAGCAGCAAAATAAGGAATAAGTGTACACCCAAAATTCAGCTTTCCTTGAAGACATCACCCAGACATCAGTCTGGATGATGAGAAGTCAGGTTATTGATTCCAAACTGTCTTCTTTCTTTTTTAAAAATGTCATTTGTTTGTTTAAAACATTAACTTGCTTTCATTCTATCAAAACTCTGTATACTTCTGTTAAAAGTATGCCACTTTGACACCTTGTAGAAGGTGTAATTCAGCTACTTCATGCTCCCAATCTCCTCTGACTGGTTCTGGCTGCTTGGCTGGGCTCATCTCTCATGATTTGTCATCACCATGGGGATCCCAAGAGGCACCACCAGGATTACCAATGGAAGGAACCAGGATGAATCCTGGAATACGTAGTCCAGGCAGACACTCTGCCCTATATAGAAGGTTGGAAGCCTGAAGTACCGACCTGTCACTCCCATGAGGCCACATGTCAGTATTTCCACTCAGAAATATTTTCTTTCTCTGCTGAAGTATTTTGGAAGTTGATATTTTTTCATCAAAATGTCAAGATTTGACACATATAATGTCAATTTTCCAGCCATTCTACAGTAAATTGTACCCGATACAAATGTATGTGTATCTCCTCTATTTCTCCATACTAGCTGTTTCTTCAATAAGAAATTATGGAAAAAAGTGAAGATGTGTCAGAATCTATAGGCTTTAATAGTGGGATTCATCTGACCAAATACAAAAATCTATAACTGAGACATCTACATCTGAGGTTGTCACCCTGGACCCTTTTCATAATCAATGGAGAGAAATAGGCACTTTTAGGGTGTGATTCATCTCATCTTGAAGTAGATGGCTAAAATAGGTCAGCTGAATCATGTTTTAAAAGCACCTATTTCTCTCCATTGGCAGTAGAGGGAATCTACGGTGACAACTTCAGATGTTGACAGCCCAAGTTAAATAAAATTACTTGTGCCTTAAGAGTCCATAGAACCATTGTGCATAAACTTGTCCTTTTGCACCATAATTTCACCTTATTTGTTTCCAAATATGCAATGACTTTTTCTTTTCGCCTTTCTCCCTGTTAAACCAATCTTTTTACCTTCATTTTTTCCCTACCTACATTGGTGTTGTGCATCCTTTTTCTATTCCCCTCATCACTATAAAATCAGGCTTTAAACCAGTAATTTTAAGCCAATATCTGAGATAAATGCATGCCATATCACCAAAACTGTGAGATCCCGCAGTACTGCCTACTTTTCTTTTTAGTGTCACCACTGGTCTGTGGTCTTTTGAAATACATTTTGAAACACAAATCCCATAACCGAATTATAGAGGAGGAATTATATAGTCTGATACAGGAGGCCAGAGTCAGGCAAAAGACATTCCTGTGTTTTTTCACCATGTGGACTATACAGCATCCTTTCACAAAGGGTGTCATTTAACGTAATAACAAATTTCCAACATTCTCTGTACCTATCTGTGGATGCCACAAGTTAGAAAACTATTCTCTTTGTCACCTTTGTTGTTATATGAAGCAAGGATTGTTCAGTAATTGCCAGTGGCTTGGGAGTGAACACTGCAAATACAAAGTCACATAAATAATAATGTTAGTAGGTGGTACAGTGTACACAACCTTTCTGCATTTTGCCATGCCTCAATCCTAGAAGTACATGCCAGAGATAGTGATGTTTTTTTTGATCTCTTCTAGAAATTAAGCATGAATGAAAGCCTAAACAGAGGTTGCAGATCTTTGCATCTGTTCCCTTAATTTCTCCAACATGGAGCATTGCCTTAGCAGAATCCTGAAGAAAAGCAAACAGCAATAAATCTGACTTCCCTCTGGGTAAACCCTGCAAAGGGATATAAAAGAGTGAGGGATGGGGTATGAATTTCAGTTCAATGCAGCAGTAATCTGATTGGGCTAAATGTGGGGTGGAGAACTCAGATTAAATCCCAGCTAAATACTGCAGGTTTTCAAATTTTCATAGTGTAAAAAGCAAAAAGGAACTCTTAGATCATCTAATCTGCTTTCTTCTCGATCACAGGCACTTATCTTTCACACAGTTATCCCTACCTTGAGCCAAATAGTTTCTCTGCAGCTAAAGTATATCTTCCTGAGAGGTATCTAATCTTGATTTGAAGATCTCAGGAGATGGAAAATCCACCACTTCCCTCTATAATGTGTTCTGATAGCTAATAGTTATCAGCATTAAAAGTGTGTGCCTTATTTCCAATTTGAATTCATCTGGCTTCAGGCTCCAGCCTTTGGTTCTTATTATGCCTTTCTCCACTAGATTACAGAGTCCTTTCATATCCATTATTTTCTGCCTGAGAAGGTATATATGCCATAAGCAAGTCACCTCTCAATCTTCTTCCTCATAAACAGAAAGATCCAACTCTTTAAATCTCTCACCAGAAGGCATTTTCTCCCGTTTTCAAAACATTTCTGCATTTCCTCTCTACCCTCTCCAGTAGCTCTACTGTGTCTTTCTGAGAATGTGGACTGCAGAGTTGATGCAATACTCCAGCATTGGTCTCAACAAGTTATAACAGAAAGATCAGCTCTCCTGCACTCTCACTGATCATTCAGCAATCGTGTTGGGTTTTTTGCTATATCGTGACATTCTGAGCTACTGTTTGGTTGCTTGTCCAGTATGAATCCTCCATATTTTTAAGTCACTGCTTTCAGTTATTCAGTTCTGTGGATTTCATCCTTGTTTCTAGAAAGGTAATTTAGGATTGGGCTGTATTAAAGCACCCTGTTTCTAATAACCTAGTTTACTAAGCAATCTTTTCCATCTCCGTAGTGTTCTCTTTTTTATTTACCACTAACTTATCCATAATTGCTTCCAGCAGTAACTTCACGTTAACTTCTAGACTGTTAATAAAAAAAACTTGAAATAATTTCTCCGGTACCAGTTCTTGTGGAACAAGAGCAGAAACATCCCATGTCAGCTTTGCATTGTTTTTGCATAAGAGTAACAGCAGAGGAAAGGGTCTGACGAGTAACATTGTCTGGTTACCTTCTATAGCTTTCCTTGTATGTCAGGGCTTGTTCAAAATTATCAACAATGTCCTGAACATTCCTCCAGCTGCTCTTAGGAATTCTTAAGTGCTGGTTATTGACTGCTGCTGATTTCAGAATGTTACTCATCAGTTTTTGTTGTTCAACACCCTCTTTGATTACTAATGGAGAATCCTCTTCGCTATCTTTATGTGATACAAGTAGGGCTGAATGTTTTTTCACCCTGGAATGGTTAATTCACCCAAAGAGATCAGTTTCGATGGATCTAAAAGTATTCAAGAATCTCAAATGAACTAGATCAAGAGGTATGGCAGGATTTAAAAGTCATGCCAAAATCAGAAGGGAGTTCTGCTTTCTTACACTTTTACGTCCATATATCAGTCACCCATGAAGTGGGAAAGGAAAGCTCAAATCTCCCTTTTTTGACTGGGAATAAGAATGTGACCCTGTTCTCTTGTCTCACAGGAAATGACTTAAGCACTGAGATAAAGGAAATCTGGGCTGATCGTCCTCTTAATCGTAGAATGATGGAATCATAGAATCATAGAATGCTTTGGGTTTGAAGGGACTTTTAAAGGTCACCTAGTCCAACCCCCCTGCAGTGAGCAGGGACACCTTTAACTAGATCAGGGTGCTCAGAGCTCCATCCAGCCTGACCTTGAATGTTCCTAGGGATGAGTCCTCCCCTACGTCTCTGGACAACCCGTTCCAGCACTTCACCACCCTCACTGTAAAATATTTCTTCCTTATATCTAGTCTGAATCTACCCTCCTTTAGTTTAAAACTATTATGCCTTGTCCTGTCACAACAGGCCTTGCTAAAAAGATTGTCCCCATCTTTCCTATAGTCCCCCTTTAAGTACTGAAAGGCCAAAATAAAGTGTCCCTGCAGTCTTCTCTTCTCCAGGCTGAACAACCTGAACTCTCTCAGCCTGTCCTCTCCACTGGAGAAGTGCTCCAGCCCTCGGATCATTTTTGTGGCCCTCCTCTGGACCCGCTCCAACAGGTCCTTGTTCTTCTTCTGTTCAGGGCTCCAGAGCTGGACACAATACTCCAGGTGAGGTGTCACCAGAGCAGACTAGAGGGGCAGAATCACCTCCCTTGACCTGCTGGCCACGCTTCTTGTTATGCAGCCCAGGATACGGTTGGCTTTCTGGGCTGCGAGCGCACATTGTTGGCTCATGTCCAGCTTTTCATCCATCAGTACTCCCAAGTCCTTCTCCGCAGGGCTGCTCTCGATTCCTTCATCCCGCAGCCTGTATTGATACTGGGGCTTGCCCCGACCCAGGTGTAGGACCTTGCACTTGGCCTTGTTGAACCTCATGAGGTTCACACAGGCCCACCTCTCCAGCTTGTGCAGGTCTCTTTTGATGACATCCCATCCTTCTGGCGTGTCAACTGCACCACTCAGCTTGGTGTCATCTGCAAACTTGTTGAGGGTGCACATGATCTCCCCGTCGATGTCATTGATGAAAATATTAAACAGCACTGGTCCCAGTACAGACCCCTGAGGGACACCACTTGTCACCGCTTGTCACCATCTTCTTGTCTTCTTCTTCCACCTTTGCTAAGTACCTAGATAGACATTGGCCACTGAAAGCAAATGCAAATGGATATTAAAAAGCTCTTTTTCTATATGCTGAAAATTTAAAAGAACCTCTTTGGATTTAGGTGAAATCAAATATATCACTTTGATTGCCAAGCAACAAAAAAATAAATAATTCATACAACACACATATAAATATGATTTTTCTTTTCAGATTCAAACAAGAAATATTTATTAAAAAATCTACACTTCCAACTTCATAGTGAGCAGTTTTACCACCTCAACATTCTGAAATTTCTGCAGTGTATGGAGATTATTTTGTTCATATAAAAGTTAAAAATGCCATCCTGTTTATAGTTCAGCTCAGCATACAGTTTTGCCTGGTTCGCCTCGCTGCTTATATTAATTTTATGTGCTTTATAGGTTCTACTGGGGTACACATAGCTTAGGTCTGTATCATATCTGTCAACACAAAGTCTTGCATTAGTAATGTCATTTTGGATGTTCCACCTACTCTTCAACCAAAGACAGTACCTATCCCACCAATGAGACGGAGCCCACTCTGTTTGTACAGCTCCTTGGCCTAACAGAATGAGGTCCCAATGTCCCAGTGTTCCACAACAGCGAAATCTGCATCTTCAAATTGTCATGCAACCAAGGTTTCAACAACAGTGTTTTCTGCCTTCTGCTCTTGCTTTCAGGGTCAGAAAGATTTCCTAGTAGATCATGTTTATTGCCTTCTTCACAACTGTGGCATGATCCTGTTGTGTGGTGTTTCATTTTATTCCAGTGAATACAGCGTTATTACAAAGATTTACTGCATGGGTTCATAAAGCTTCCCAGTCTTGGTATGGTTAACTTGTGGTCTGCTCTTCAGCAAAATAACTGAAAAAAGTCCACAGCTGATCTGAGGCTATACAAAGCAGTGTTCCTAGCCTGTGTCTATACCGTTAATTAGAAGAGGTTCAGGAGCTAATCTCTTCCCCAGAGTCCAAAGGCAACAGTTGGTGAGGTCTACACTGCTTAGGACTTTTCCTTTCTTGGGGCAGATTTGTCTTTGAATCACCTTCAAACAGATTCTGCCAACAACTAAGCAGTGTAAACTTTCAATGTGAGGTTTTCAGGGCCACAAAACCCCATCCACGCTGTGCCTAACAATTAGCATACACACAATTCATTAAGGCCAGGGAAAATACCTAGAAGCTTACTATTTATTTAGATATTTAATCTCCTTTTTTTACAATTTAGACAACTCAAGATTCAGACCCTAAATGCTTCTACTGAACCAGCCTCGTATTATTTGATCACCTATGGCTTAGACTCTCCGACACCCCCTTTACCCAGGGTCAGGCATTTGTCTAAACGTCATTGCTGAGCTCCATTGCTTTAGTGGCAAGAGAAGTCCTTACACAGAGAAATCTGATAGGATACAACCTCGGGTTGTCCTTAAAATGGGAGACTTCCAGCTGGGCCCCAGTCAAAGGCACACTGATTTGAGCCACTGCTTTAATTACTGAGATGCACTTATAGAGTAGGAGCAAGCATCCTCCATAGCCGATGAATACTGGGAGCCCAGCTGAAGCGAGGAGCCCAGCATCGCCACCCAGCACTGCCCCGTGGAGCTTTCCTCAGCTAGCTGGGAGCCACCCAGGCCAGATGCCTAAGGCTAAAGATTGTGAATGATTTCCATGCAGTGAAAAAAAACCCAAAAACCAAACAAACAACAAAAAGACAACTAACATGCAGTTCAACAGACCTTTTATCCTGGAATGGCTCCACATTCAGAGACCAATGGCTTCCTCTGAATCACACTGTACTATAGCCCCAGACAGAAAAGTGGATTAGATAACATTAACAATCAGTGCCTATTCAAATGCCTGTTTTAACTGAAAGAAAGACTGCAGGTATCAAAGAACAATATTTAGGATACAAAATCTCACCTTTCTCTATTGTTATGTAATGTAATAGCCATAAATGCGTATACTTCTTAACTAAATAAAACGGTTATATACCACCTTGCTTCTTATGACATTTATCACAAAAAGCTACTCAGTGCAGTCCAGTACTGTGTCAGGGAAATCAGAGGAGCACTTATTCTTTCACATTAGTTAACATGTCAAAAGCTTTTTATCTCAAAGATATTAAATGGTAAGAACAGTGTGTTTCAACTTCTAAATTGTCATACATCAAAGATTTTGGAGGACTTCTTTTTTAAATTGACAGTTGTCATTTAATATACAGTATGATCCAAAGCATATTATTTCTGAATGTTACCAGGGAGATTTCATTGGCTTTTGTGACATTTCCAGTCTTTGGTATAATTGGCTAACAGCTTTTTTAACCTAATGTCTTTTAAGAAATAGTGTACCTGGTGGTCTGGGTATCACATCTTCTGTTTTCTCTTTTCTTTGTTGTCCAAAAATGTTACTGTAATGATAAAAAGTGACATTATTTTAAAAGATAAGAAACACCAAAATTATTTTCTGTCTGACCTTTACAGTTACCAGAACAAGCGGCTTCTGTTAGCAAAATAGTTCAAGCTTTTTATTACAAAGGATATTTGGCAGTATTCCATAAGAAAAAAAATACATGTAGTTCTTGTCAGGGGAAGTCATTAAGCCCTCTCTCCTTATGCCAGGCTAACATTTTAACAAAAATAAAATTCTGGATATTTTAAGATGGAGGAGGAAGTTGACTGTGAGAGGCAGGGATATTTCACACTCTTTATGAATGTACTAATGTAGTTTTATGTCTTTGACTGCAGCACATTGAAGCAAATACAGTGGGTTTACCCAAGAGTTCAAGGAGATTTTGGTGACCTTCACTTCCCAGCTGCACATTTATGCATTCAGAGTTTTCTTCTTCACCCTGATTTGTTGTGTTATGAGGATGACGCTCCTTCTTTAGGGGAGGTGGGAGGCTAAGACAGATAAACAACAGAATGGCTCAATGTGGCTAAATTGCTATATTTACAATTTTAAAAATAATTACAGCTACTCCTCAGCCAAGCTGTTTTTTCCAGGTAAAGGCTTACAAATCAACTGTTAGCTCCGCTCCATACCTCTCATTGTCAATTTTACAGGTTACCACAGAACTTTAGAGGTGGAAGTGCTTGAGAATTCAAAGACACATCCAGCACAGATCCTTTTAACTGCTGTTGTCATTGCTCTGGTTCTTCAGCCCAAGTAGGGAAGATGTATGTCTTGCTTTCAGCTCACATGACAAAGATATGACATTGTTGTCACTGATTCTTAAGAAAAACTCTATGAGTCAAAATACAATAGCAACAAAAGTTAGAACAAAGCCCTTTTCTTGTTGAAACACTTTGCTGGTTTACTGTCTTTTGCTCAGCTGGTGGTACTGTACATAGCCTACAAACAGATGAAATACATTTAGGTGCATGAAAGAAAAAATACTATTTAAAAACATAAGATTCCTTTAGGAAAATAATTGGAGGCAGTAATAGCCATTAACTCTGGAATACATAATTCTTCCCACAATTCTTAATATAAAGTGAACGCTGTTGCATGCCACTGTATTAAAGAATATGAGTTAAATATCTTCCTGCTTCAAAGATGCATGGCCTTAAAACCTGAAAAAATTACAGTATATGCAAATGATCATAAAGGACTGACTTTACTGACCATTTCTTTGTGTTTGGGGGATAGATTTCTGCATGGCATAATATTTCCACTTGCATTGGTTTCCTGGCATGAAAATGTTTATTGCACTCATTAGCTAAGAGGATGTCGGCACTGGTCCAATGAACACAGATCTGCCTTCTGATTTCAGCCATTAAATTGCAATGGGATTCATAGGCTTAACATTGTGGGTGTGAGAATAATAAAATGGAACTCCATCTTTAGCCCAGTTACCATGGATGCAGTTAAAGGTCATAGTGGCAGCTGCTAACTAGTTGCCTTTTTAGCTGTATTTCCCCTCCTGCTATGTGTTTTTGTGTAACTTAGTTTCTGCAGGTCTGCCTTAGAGCAATTCCACTTCCTTAACTTGGCATATGGGTGTCTTCCTCAACATGATGGGTGCATTCCCATAAATATGGTTGCTACGGGCATCCCTTTATTCAATTATTTGTGTTTTAATGGAAAATGAATGTAAGGACCTTAGCAAAAAATAGAAATGCAGCCTGCTCAGCATCCCAAATTATTTTCATTTTCTGCACTNTTCCCATCTCCATTTAAACTCATAATGGGTTCAGGCACTGAGGCATTCACAATGTGGAACATCAACTACTACTTCTCCATTCGGCCCAAAGTCCTAGGAGTTAATTCCCTGTACTGCATGAAGTGTCAGAGTAATTACCGCTGATCAGCCCAATTTCTCAGCATTCTGTCCTGCTTTGAGAGGCACCCTGTTTATTGATGCACCGCCACATCATCACAGTGCTTTCATTCAGGCAAGCTGCTTAATCGAAAGGGCTTGGACAATGCAGGATTTTCAAAGAGAAGAAGTGGAAAAAAATTAAAAGTAGCCAAGTAAAATAAAGTGAATGGTAAAGAAACCTGAAAGCTCTACAAAATATTTCCTTATGTCAACACTTCATTTCAATAGGTTTTAAAACTCCTATTCATTTCCAAAAGAAGGTACTGTGAGTCTTTTCTGTGGTGACTCAACTACGTGATCACGTCCTTTTTGAAGATTTTTAAGAGCACAGGACTGGAAGCCCTCCTTGAGGAAAGTTTATTGTTTTTTGTTCTGTTTATATACAGGCTGTGACTGTGTCAACCTTTATGAACCACAATACAAAGAAACTTTTTTTTTCCAGTTTTTGCCTCTCTGTTTTAAAGATACATTTATATAACTTGTCATTTCATGAAAATAAATTAAGTACTATATGAGCCAAATGTTTCAGTTCCACACAAGGGTGGCTTCTGGTTCTCTTTGGCAGGATGCCACTTTATTCATTTTTATTTCAAACACAATGTGAAACTTTTAATTTTAATACAGTATGTAAGTACGATGGCTATAAAGCCTACACTGTGACTAATTCATGCTCCTCCTCTCCTTGCACTTCTGTGAATTTTAGAGGGTGGCAGAAAGTTACACTGAATTCATTTCACCGTAAATACTATCAGGCTTTGTGTGTTTGTTAGAGAGAGAAGAGAGATTTCTTTGGGCCAGCATTTTAATTTAGGACTCAGTGTTTACCTTTATTAAGTTGCTTTTGGGCAACTTGTGTGTATATTCTTGTCTGTCTGTGGCCCGTCGTGAAAGTAACTTTTTAGTTGAGTCTGTTTTGCCTGGAGAAGTGAAATAGATTGCCACGTGGAAGAGGAAACAAAGAGGTAATGACAAACACAAGCGTAAAAAAACCAGTTATCTAACTGTTTGCTGAGATTCTTTTAATGACATCATCTCCTCTGTGGCATTGCTTCATTAAAAAATAATAATAAGTTTCATAAGTTGTTCAGCAGTGTTGTTGAAAATATCAGAATAAGACTGCTACGATTGTTACAGTGTCCCGGTTTACTGTTTCCTCCGCCATACTTTTAATCAGAGAATTTCTTCTTGTGCCTTGTTTACTGTTGATATTTTCTGGCTGATTGGATAGGAATGACATTTTGACAATTTACTGTAGCAGTAAGCACTGTACAAACAAAAGGTGCTGATGAAAACTCGGAACCCATTATTATGTAAATTATGGCTGACTAACACAGATTCCATCTCCCAGTCACCATCATTGAGACCAGTTTTACTCAATGATAATAATTTTCATGATTGCAGTCTTCAGAGAGATCAGAAATATGCTTTAGCTGTTGCGTTTATCTACTGCGGGTACTTGACCCTTAATTAAATTCTGAAACTTTTTTATATAATAAAGTAAAATACAGCTGACACTTCTATTCAAACAAAGAGCATCAAACATAGATCTACCAAATAAGATAAAGGTTTTTCAGACTTACCTTGTTGTAATGCTAGTAAACAGGAAGACTACAACATCTTTTGAAAGAGAGCTTAAAGTTTAAAATGCAAAAATAAAAAAAAAGCATGCTGTTGGGCAATTTAAATGTTGCACTTCAGTGCTGTGTTTGCTGAATGCTGGGCTTGCTCTGCAGAATGGTCTTGAACTTTATATTAAAATATGCATGACAGGAAAAAAACCGAATGAGCTTTGAGTATATAGGTGATGTTTGTCTGCTCCCATATATTATTGCGGTCATAAGTGCAAAAAGATTAGAAAATAAAATAATAGGTTATTTAATGTTCACCACTAGCTTTCATAAGACGGTACTCTCCCAAATCTTGACAACTGTACTTTATAAAACTATTCCTCCTAAAAACAGATTAGAAGCAACTCAAGGTGCTGCACTAACAGTGTTCTGCTAGTGTTTGAGCGAGTGTTCTGCCGCTAACAGATACAAAAATGACTAAACATCGTACAAACAGATCAGTTAATTGGGTTTACGTTTATACAGATATATGTTTCAAAAACAAGACTGGGGAAAAGGGATACACTGTAGAGAAAAAGGGAGTGGGGTTTTTCATTTGATATTTTCATTTTTTCAGACAGCTCTGTAACCTTTTATTACTTCTTTCCCCTCTCTCCCCCCCCCATACAGTTTTCCCCTCTCCTCCCCACTCTCCTCACCAGTTTTTCAAATGAGAGAATGGCCATTTGAGGTAAGCAGTAACAGTCAAGCTTAAAAAGAGGTAGGGTATTATAAAAATGGAGATTCAGTATTTCTTTAGACATAACACTTTGCTAAACTGTCAGTTCATAGAACCAATGAGCTAAGAAAAGTAATTACTTAAGTGGATTTCATGAAGAGTAGAAAGATGATTGTGCCACATTAAATAACAATTGTATCCTTAATGATGTGTTGGACTATAATACAAACATCCTTCTGCCATTATATGCACTACAATATACCTTTCTAATTACTCCGGTGGCTTCCTCTTCCTTTATTAAGATGCTGTGTTTTCAGAGACTATGTAAGCATTATATGAGCTTTTTTTTTTTTAAACTACAGTGAGTGCAGCTGCGTGGTCATTGATAAATTGGTTATAAATTACTGACACATTGTATATGAATGGAATCATTGTTTTATTCCTTTTCTTTCCTCCATGAAACACAATTTTTCTTAGAAGAGATATAATGAAATTCAACAAAATTACTTCTCCAGGTTTCTTTGGTATTTCTAGATATGTAAGCAATGTAGTAATATAACCCCAGATAATTAATAAGGCAGATTCAAGACAACATGGCAAACTTAAGAAGCAAATCTAGAAAGGGGTAGATAATTTGGTATTATTCATTTCAGTGATTTCTTGCTTACAGCCTGTGAACCCTTGGGAATCCTTGGGCTTCCTGTCAGTGGTCCCTGAAAAAAGCTGGTTTATTATCTGCAAGCTTAAATATATTACATGGGTATTTTTCTCCACTAAAAATATTTTTAGATTGTCTGCAAATTCACAAAGGTTGAAAACCAATTCTCCATTTCATTGCTTAGATTCTGTCCCTTAGAGATGGAAACCCACACTCCTTAGCACTGCTTTCTATAAATCAGTATGCTTTCTATGATTTTTGGAGTTACTTTTGTGCACTACCTGACCACTCATTAGACTTGATTTCCTAACATTCTGTCAGCATACAGAGCTTATAGTTGGACTCAGTTAAAGTTTGCACACATTAATAGTCCTGCTGAACAAAAAGGAAACTTCTTTTATGTGGAAATTCTTCCAAATGTATAAAGGGATTGAAGAACTGGAAAAAAAAAATCATAAAATTGGACAATTCTTGATTCTCTGTTAGAGCTTCGCTTAACTCTTACAATAGAAATTTTCATGCAAAAAGAAACTTGAATAAATAAGTGATCAAAATAAAACCCGGGAAGTATTCTTTTCCTCTGTTGTCTCTTAGTAGAGATGTACTCCTTTCATTCATAAGTCATGTTCTTCTGCTACCTATTAATGTCATTAATAGAAATAATTCTATGAAAAATTCACTCCACTTTTATGCACATTGCACTGCAGTCCTGAATTGGGTAGTCAAAGTCACACCTTGGGAATTTTGTCAGTAAAATTGATACCACTGTGGGATGACCTGAAGTTAGCTTAGACCAAAGAGAGCAATATTCTTGTTTTGAAAATCAGGTTTGACCCTCTTGAAACATGGCAATAAGAGGAAAAATATGTCATAATATGACCAAACTATTTTGTGGTTCTCATCAATATTATATTCCCTTTGTGAAATACTAGAACACATTATACAGCTAGTTTCACATCTGACTGTTCACACATTGTCAAACTAAGAAGCAACAATGTCCATAATTTAAAATAAAATCCATCTATAAAATTCATCTGTAATTAACATGATCAATTTCCTACAAGCAACTCGGTAGGTATATATTTTCTCTTTAGTCCCAAATTTTTCTGGTACAGTAAGAGCTCTGTGCTTGGATCGCGTGCTAGGCAGAATTATGGGAATCTTTATAAACTCCCTGCTACACTGCTTGGTTAGCTAAATTCAAGATTAGTAAATGGTCCTTGTTACTGCATTTGAAGGGTATATACATAGCCATATATTCTTCTGCAGTCAGTCATAAGAAGCCTGAGCCAAAAAAAAAAGCGTTGCCTGGTAAAACTGCAACTAAGTGAAATTTTTGCACTGGGGTGAGCAAGTAGCAACTGGGAATAATTTGTCATTCTTACCTGTAATCCTTGTCATCTGCAGAGTATCCATTACTCAGTAGTCCCCAGACTCAGGCCCACCGTGAGGTGACAAATTCTGTTGCTCCATTTTCTGGGAAAGGAGAATGTACAGATCTGCTTTATTCCAAAGATTAGCACTTACCTACTGCAGAGGTTACATCCAAGCAAATCGTATCTTGAAAATTAAAATAAATTGTTGAAAATGCATTGCTTCTGGCATTTTCCACTATTTTTAAGGAAACAAATACTGCTGGGAAAGGAAGAAAAACATGAAGCTGGACAAAGATGGTTACATATAATATCTCAGGCACACTTTGTACTTGTAATTGTCACACCATATCACACATCTTCCTGCCTGCTGGAGAGGATGGTGAGTCAGTTTCTCTTTAAGTTTGGGAAAAAATAATTTTTTCTCAAATTAATAGCTTATATATGTGAAACTTATAAGTCATATCTGGGACATTAAGAAATCTACTCAGCAGGAAACTTCAACTGTGTTTAGGCACCTAAGTGAAAATTTTCAGACTTTGAAATCTTTGGTCAGAGGATGCCTTGCTCTTGAGTGCTCAGACTCTGCTGGGGTCTTGATTTTCCACAGGGTGTCTAATGTTCCTTGTTGCCTGAAGTTCTTTTGTCTAGAAATGCTTATGTGTAAGAAAAAATTGAATTACCCAACTTTCTCTTTCTACTGGGTTAAGGAACAAGCTTTGGTTTCCAGGTGCTTTTCCTGTTATAGGTAATCTCCAGTCACCAGAAATGGGGTAAAGATTAAGTTAACCTCATGTACTTCCAAAGATTGCCGTGCAATTTGCTCTAGAACAGCATGAACGAGACTGACATGGAGAAATAATTTCCTGAAACTGATCTACTACTGTTGCTTGTTAAAAAGCAGATTGCCACTGTTGTGACAGTGAAGGCTGGAGGTAGGGATGTAGTTCCTGCATGCTCACCACGTGTCTTCTGAGGGCCACCGTGACCTCTGCTCATTCCCATCATCTCAGAAGTTGGTCAGACCTGCCAGGAGGCAGTGCTGGTTTTGCAAGGACGTGGGGTAGCTCTGTGGTGTAGGCAGACTTCTTGATGCCTAAAGGTCCTATATAACTCTGATCATGGGAGCCAGCCGTGATAGCCAAGAAGCAGAATACCTTAGCGGAAGTGATGTAGCAAATTTTTTTCTGTTTAGCTTTCTGATCAAAGACCTTGGAAGCACCATACAGAAAACCAGTTCGGTTTGGCAACAGTTCTGCCACATGGCAAAGTCACCTTATCAACATTATAGAGAAGGGAAACCAAGGCACAGAGACATAAAGTGACTTACCTAAGATCGTATGGCAAGGCGCTATGGAGGTAGGAAGAGTGCCGGTTTGAAATCTTCATCTGAAACACAAGTCCATTCTTCCGCCTTTGAAAGGGAGAATACTATGACAGTCTGTAATTCTGGTCTGCTTAGGTTTATGGTTAGGATGGAATATATCTTTGCAAAATTCACTCTCGCTGCTTAGGAGGTGCACAACACCTAACATGGTATGCAGGTCTGCCTTCCCACACAGAGGGAAGACTACACGAGCACCCATCTGAAAAGCGGCCATGTTGAATCCCTCTGCTTACAAGCAAGCCTGTGCATTTTGTGTTGCTGTGCTTAGGTGTATGCAGCACCAGGTTGTGTAGGCTGCCCACAGGGAAAATGGTGCAGAGCTGCAGCCTACATGTTCCAGCTTTAGAAAGTAATAGAAGTGTGAAACTGGACTTGTAGTGAGATTTTTCACCTCAGTTTTAACTAAAGTATCAGGAAGTTGATTCTTCTGGCCCTCTAAAGGGTGTTGTTGCCTGTTGCATGCTGTTGCCTGCTCCTCAGTGCGGGTCCTGAAGGTGCTGTGGAGGTTTTGCATTCCACCTTCGAGTGAGCTGGACTTATGAACTGGAACTAAGATCAGAACTGGCAGCTAGGCTCATGCCAAATTGAAGTTTTATTTATTTGATCATTTCATTGCAAGGTAGACACCATGTCTGTGGTTTATATCTTTAAAATCAAATAAACTATTTATATATGGTGAAGAACTGTAAAACACATAGACCTTATTCATTAATATTTTTATGGTTTCTTTACACTTGACAAGTAAAGAATTTGTGAAAGTGGTTTTTGTACCTAAATCCCACAGATTTCTTGGGGTATTTTTTAAATTAAGAAAAGGTACGATCTAGATTAGCAACACAAACTTAGCTCCCGTTTTTCCCTAACATGCAGCACGAACCCTTTTGAGTGAATTTTTAATACATATTTTTAATGGAATACATTTGATGAATACTTAAGAAAATACCATCAACTTTTATCTATTTAACATTTTCATGTTATTAAATGAGGATACCTCATGTGAATTTCAGGTCAGAGTGGAAATATAAATTAGTTACTGTTTTCCTTCCCATCCTGATAATATTGTTTTGTTTACATCACCATGGAAAGCTTTATGCAAATGTTCTTGCCACACCATATCCATTATCCCTTAAAGAGAAAACAGTCTAATAAAAATTCTCAAAACAGCTATTACTTGTAGGAAAGGAAACTCAAAGATCTGCAGTCTTTCAAAGTGTCATTGCTACTAACTCGAGCTTCGTGGAGGAAGAAATCAGAACTGTTCTTTCATAGAGACAAATTACTGTGAGCTCCAGATGAAGCCAGCAAAGCCATGGAGAGGCTGGGGTTTGCAAGCCAGGTCTTGTCTGATATTTTGGTCCTGTGGACGAGGGACTCCTGGATGTTTTTTTGCCACTCCTGCTGACAGTTTGTCAGGTTGCTCCTGCACACACCTTTACAGCTGCAACTCCTGCCGCACATGTTGCAGGACGTGTGGAAGGTCATTAGTGGTTTCAGTCTGCATTACTGTCATCCTGAAGTACAACCTTGCCATGCACTTTGTACTGTGAGGGCTAGGAAACCAGTATCTTTCGTAGTAATGACTTCCAGTTTACAGCTTTCATTTGTTATATTTCCTCAATAGCTGTTGTGTTGAGATTAACTGCATAAATGGTCTGCAGCTGGCTGTTATGAATTAAGGGAGTTTAATCAAAGTATTTCTAATGTACAGCATAATGATAATACATGGGGGAAGTACTATTTAAGAGATAATGATGGCTTCAGAAGATCACTGTTGTAATGTTTAGTGCATATGCCTTCAGCATTGAATTTGTTGTTGTTCTGAATATGCTTAATGGATCAGTGAAAAGCTGCCTAATGTGGGATTGTTTGATGGGGCTGACAGAGCTGGAATTAGCCCATTGCTGTTTACTGCATACAGCCATTAAGATTAATTGCTGCCAGATAATTTTGACTGTTTTTATCTTCGGGAAAAAGTGTCACTAATGGGTTTATAAATTGGTTCACTATTACTAATAGTAAGGCCAGTGTAACAGGAGAGGATGTCAGCAGCTAATTCTAAAGATAAAGGTAAAAAGTATAAAGTACTATATGACTTGCTAGTTTTAAGGGATAATGTTATCTAATAACAGACAGACTGATATATGATGCTCATTAATGCTATTTCCCGGGCTTTGGGTTGAACCTAATAGATGCTAATAAAGTCTTATTTGATGTACCATTAAAAAGCTCAATCTGTTTTCTGCATTAATGCACAATGTTGTTTATCACATTTTCAGTGACTAAAACCCAAACCCTCAATCTGTTACATAACTAAACAGTATCAGGCTAGTTATACCTATTTTTGTCTTTGTTTAGAGACACAGAAAAATTTATAGGGCAACCACATTTCTGTATATACTGTACACAATTCACATCACTCACCTTCCTGTCAACAATGACAATACTTCAGATTTCATTGTAACGTATTCTCTTTTACATATATTGTCCTGGGTAAATTCTGCAAAGCAGACCCTCCAAGAGATAAATTAATTGGTTTGCAAATGTTGGGAAATAGTGGTGGGATGTGGGCAAAAGATTATCCAAGGAGGATGAATCCACATTAGAGGTTAATAGTCTGGTACACCACATATACATGCGTGTGCAGTGCCTTTAATTTACTATGTATTAAAATGAAAGTTCTTTGTGCACTGAGTCTCAAATATATCCCTTGTATCTAAGGGCATTGACAAGGGAGTGGGAAGAACATGCACTAAATAGATAGAAACACACACAAGGAATGCTTAATGAAGAGGTGAAAACCAATAACTCATGAGTAGTGAAGTTGTTCTCTTCTCAAGTAGAGATAGTGTAAATTATGAAGTGATTCCCTTCTCAAGTCGAAAGAGCATTTATATTTTTCATGACCAATTTTTATATTGTCCTGAGAACATCTTCAATTTTTTTTGAGGGGCTCTGAATGGTAAAACAATTCTTGTCCAAAAAAAAAGGCGATATCTCAAAAAATACCAGAAAAATCTCTTTGCCTTATTTTTCCCCATCAGAATGCTAGCACATGAAGACCTTTGAGAATTGAAGAAAAAACTACAGGGTGGTAAGATCTGTTTTGCTGTATTTGCTGTTTCCACAGTAATATTCCAGGTGGCATTCTTGTTTCTTTGCCATTAAAGACACGAGCCCTTTATTCTGGTTTAGACCCTTTCCCCATGCATCCACTTTCAACTTCCATCCTTTTGCCATGCTTATACCATCTGCCTGCTTATCTAATAATGCATATTGATGTGTGGGGGCCTTATACTATATAGGGAAGTGACTACAATCTAAATAGTCTTCCCTTTATTTATGTATCTGAACATTGCGCAGTGCTGCCTAGACAGATCCATTCAGGTTTTTTCATTATGTCCAGATCCTGGTTTCCTTCTCTCTCATGTCCCCTACCATTGGCTGCATTATCCATATCTAATCAATCATTTTCCAATTAAACTTTTGTCTGTACACAGATCTAGCACTGTTTTGACTTAAATAATCAATTTAAAATCAGTTTCATTAATTCAGTACAAACTCTATGTGGGCACATTCATGTTGGGTTACAAACAGCTTGTTTTGGTTTACTTTTAACTGAATATAAGTTAAACCAAGTTCTGTCAGGCTTATATTGATTTAAAAGAGCTGACACAACCTATTTCGCTGTTTTAACTACATTGATTTTAAATCCCGTTCTTAGTTAAACCAATGCAGTTTGCACATAGACGCTCCCAAGTTTTGTTCCCAAAAAGTGTTGCCAATGTTTCCATGCATGGCCCCGCATAGATGCCCATTAGCCTTTCCTTTCTATTGTTAATGATTCTAAATAAACTCTTGAGGCAAGCCTTGATTAGGTTGTTAACCAAGCTGCCTGTGGCAGGCAGTTTAGGATGATAGCTTACACAAAAATTATTCCAGAATAAGGTAGAGGGTTGTGGATTGTTTCAATGCAGAGTACCTGTACTGGAACAGTTCCAGGTAGAGACACTGAAGGAGATTTGGGTGTTCTTGTGCCAGTTTGGACAGAACAGGGCATCCTTCCCCTGCTCCAGGTGGGAATGGATTCCCTGTGTTAGATCAGCCAGCCCAGACGTCATGGGCACCCTACAGCATCTCAAAGGGCACAAAACATCTGTGTTTACTCACCCAAATCCCTTCCTCTCATGCTAAAGTAAGAATGATTTTTTGAGTTTAAGTGATCTGCTCCCAAAATAAATGGTCAGGCAAATTTTTATGCTAAGAGGGAGGGAGGGAAGGGGGGAGAGAGAGAGAAAGAAGGAAGGAGAGGAGAGGAGAGGAGAGGAAAAAATCAGTTAGTCATGCCACATATAGCTCTGACCACATAAAGTGGCATACTGTATACTCAAATCCAAAGCCAATTACAGTCTTGAAGGGATGGCTCTGTCAATATTACTATAGTGCTTTGATTCCAAGCCACTGAAATAACTGCTTATTTTAAGGAGATTGAATCTCAGTGAAGCTTAATAGCATCGGTATTTTGTTGGAGAAAGAAGAGCATGCACAACACACTGCAAGA
>WAAD01014711.1:143911-168259 GCA_013389945.1 Fregata magnificens
AAGAAAGGAAGAAAGGAAGAAAGGAAGAAAGAAGGAAAGAAAGAAAGAAAGAAAGAAAGAAAGAAAGAAAGAAAGAAAGAAAGAAAGAAAGAAAGAAAGGAAGGAAGGAAGGAAGAAAGGAAGAAAGAAGAAAGAAAGAAAGAAAGAGAAAGAAAAGAAAGGAAAAGAAGGATCTAAGGACATTTTAGGCAGAATTTAAAAACAGGCAAGTTAGACACAGCACACAATGGGATCCTATTTCACTAAGCAGGATCCTTCCAGTCCTTTACCTTGCAGTGCACCTGTTTTGGGTCATGCCATACACCCAATGGCTTGCCTCCTAATCTGCTATTCAGTGCAAAGCTGCTCTGATTATGGATTTGCTGAAACAGCATGTTAATCCTGAACCTTCTTTTCCAAATCAAGCACAGATTTTTGACTACTTAACCTAAAAACAGCAGTTACTGAAGATATGCAGGTATTTCTAAAGTAATATATGTTGGGTAAAACAAAATGACCTTTTGCAGCATGCAAGGCCTGATCTTCAGTGCAGTAAAGACAATCTAATATAGAAAGGACTTCACTAAGTTTACGCAGTAACACCAGTGCCAAAGTTGAGCAGTCAAGAGGAACATATATTTACATTGCAGTGCGGTATAAATGTAACTTGATCAGAAGGAGTGCTATCACAATTTGTGTTCATTCTCAAAATTACAATGAACACCTGAGCTTCCCAAAATTCCTGAGCATCCAGCTGCTTGTGGCTGTAAGTAAGGGGCATCTGTCTTGCTGGAGCAACCCAGGTTTCCACCTTGCAGTCCTGGAGGATTGCTCAGACTCAGCGTAGCCCAGATCAGCTACCCAAAAACCCTGCATGAAGGTACTAGCCAGTTATGAAGTTACTCTAAGCACTATTCTTTTCCTCTGTATATGGTCCGTGATGTATGAAGTGAGGACAACAGGCTCTTTCCAAACTTTCCCTTTCCCCTAACACTCTCTAATTCCACATACTTGCCTAGAGCAAGCCTATCCCCAGTGGTTTCTGGAGCAAGAATAAATAGTATTGCAGAGCATAGCCACATCCACACAGGTCTTGGGACACAGTTTCTTTTCCTGCTCCTTTGCCACCACAAGTCCCTCGTCAGTGACCCTTACAAAATTAATGTAACTGAGAACAGGACTCAACATCAGGTCTGCATTATGCTCCAGGAAGCAGGACCTGGTTGACACTGAGAGATGCCTTCAGGAGAGCCGGCTCTCTCAGTAGCCAGTTCAAAGCAGAAACTTCACTAAGGTGCTTTACAGGACTGTCTTTCCCTTTCTATTGATTAGACAGGAAGCCTAATGAGACTAACCTCCTACCTCAGGCACTTCATTTAAACATCTAAATTTAGACACTGTGAAGAGCCTTATAATTTTCTTTCTTTCAGAAAGATTTTTGGTTTGGTTTTCTTCTTTTAGGATGAAATTCCCTCCTCTGCAGCAGCCCAGTTCAGGACAGACAACTTTTCCAGTTCTTTGCAAACTCTGATTCAAATACCTTGTTCCAAAAGTGGAGCAAAACCAGAACAAACCCCATATAAAGGCCCGTGAAGTCTTGCTCAGGTTTAGCCATAGCAAGATCACTCTCTTGGAAAAAATCTGGACCTAGAGGGCTGCATACTGTTTAGTTTGACCCATTGGGCAGGCATGAATTCAATCACAGAATCCTGCATCTCACTTCAACCTCGTCAAGAACTGTGATCCTGAAAAGAAAATCCTATGGGAAATTTGTACTTTAGTTGAGGGGAAAAAAAATCAAGTCAGGCCTCCAAAAATTATAAATTGTTACATTAATTGCTTCTTTTCACTTGTCACCTTCTTGATTTGAGCTTTTACAGTTCATATTTTTGAACTTTCCTCTGCAGTCCAGACCATTAGGAATGTCTTCTTTTTTTCCTTAATAAAAACAGTGTTTATAAGGTAATAACAGGATTTTTGAAGCTAAGGCATTAAAAATAGTGATTGTTGCAAAATGCATGATTAAATCACAAGTCTTGGCAACATCATAAAGTGTCTTTCTCTCTTTTCAAGACTAGTTTTCATATATCTGTTTGAAGCAAGTTCTCAAATGAAACTGCATTTTTTTTACATATACACAGACTTGTGTGGGTTGGGAAGAAAACAGGGATGAACCCAGGCCATGGATAAGTGCTGGGAAAGTGTGGAGTGATAGATCATGCATCCATTCTATTTATCAATGTCAAAAATTCTTTATCTGATTCATGGAATGTTATTTTATTGGGTGCTTTTTACAACTGAAGTATGAATGTAATAGATTGAAAAACTTTCTTTCCCTAAATTCACACTTAAAAATGATGTGCTGAAATTTGCAAATTGACCTAATTAAGAATATTAGGAACAAATGCAGATACTTATTACAGCAAATGAAATAGGTTGGATTTTTTTTTTTTAATTCAAGTCATGGAAATATTATCCTGAAATTAAACTATTTAACATGGAAGATTCTCTCAGCTTCAGACAGTTTCAGGCCAATTCTTCCTAGACTGCAGCTATTACCTTGAAAAATTACATAACTTGCCTTTTTTCCGCAAATCGCTGAAGCCCGACTGGTGCTCCATTATTAACATCAGAGCTGTCAGCATCTCAGGGAGGCAAGAGAAGAAAGCAAAGCATTCCTACCAGCAGCAACAAAACCATGCTTGCACTTAGAGAAATCTTCCTTCAATCCTCTTTACACCAAGCAGAGAACTACTTAAAGTACAGTACGCTGAAGGTGGGATTCATTTCACTTTCACTATCTATAAGTCAGAAGTTACATGTCTAGAAGTTAAAGTCAGCTTGACTCCCTCTCTAGACAATGAAGGGAGATAGGCACCTCCAGAGGGTGATTCATCCCATCTGAAGACAGGTATCGAAGAGAGATGGAAGGAATTGCCCTTTGGAGATGCCTATCTCTCTCCAGTGACTACAAAGGGAGTCTGTGGTGAGTGGCTTAAACTTGACAGCTAAAGTTATGTGAGATGAAATCTAATCCTGAGCATAAATAACACAGGAGGAGCTTTACTCTCCTGTACTGAAGAGGAGGTTATTAGTGACGCTTATTGGAAGCATTTGGCATTAAAAATGCACAAATTGCATGGTGCTTATTAGCTAGCATGAATTAACTTGACTGTGCGTATAACTACACTAATATGTCATGGGTGTCAGAGCCTCCATAAAAAGTAGGAAGGGCAAGTTTAGTATGGGACCACAGTTCCAGAAGAATGTCACACTCAGCTGGGACCCTGACCAGCTTCTGAATGCTCCTGTTTCTTTCAGTGATAACTGTTTAACAAGTATCTTACAATAATGACAACCCTGGGCATCTTTTTTACCATCTAAGTGCCATTTGTCTCTGTTCTAGTTGAGATCCTAACAGCATGGCAGGTTAGTTGGCTTGCTTTTTACAGGAAGTGGAACTGTATTACAATAACACTAAAAGAGTCAGAATATATTCCTTTCACAGGATTTGCATTAACTTTCCAGGCCATCAAAGTATTATTCATTTTAGTTTAGAATCTGAAGACCCACAAAAAATATCTTCCCCCTAGAAACTCTAAGCGGTAATCTGTGTGGCACCAACTGACTGGCTTTCACTTTGCTTCGGACTAATCCTGTCTAGAGCAGGTGGGGGCCTGTGAAGTAATAGCTCTTGTCCCTGGCTCTCTTCTAGGCTCCATACAATGTCTTTATCACCCTAAAGCTTCTCTTTATTTCAGTTCAAAGAGTCTGACATCAGAGAGGATTGTGCTGGAGCCAACGAGGCTGGTGGGTCTTATACCATGAAAGTGACCACACACGTGGCATGCCATAGGGTTTGGCACGATGGGGTTGTCTGAGGGTGCAAAGATTGCTGAAAACATGGCTGAAAACAAGAAGTAATGGGAAAATCAGCACAACAGAGGATCAAGATAACAATGTCTGAACTGGTCTCTGTACTTTTTTAATATAGCAGTGTAGGTATACTCAAATGGACCTTATCTGGTAATGGCTTTGGCTGTTTTAATAAAGGAACCCAAATTTTAGCTTTTGCCTTTGCAGCCCCTACTAGATAGGATGTCAAAAGAGAAAGAATTCAAAATACCACTGCACCCTGGGTATTTGTGTCTTTATTAATAGTTTATTGAAGACAAAAGTAGATAGACATAATTTTATGACTGCACCCAGGAGCTTAAAGGCTCTGTCTAATCAACCTTGCCACCACCCTCTCTTGAACTGTACTGTGGGCATCTATGTAGCTAAGGTTTCACCCCAAGAATTTTCCTCTGATTTAAACCAATATGAGTAGAGAATGAAGGCTTTTGCACTTAGTTTCAAGAGACTTCTTTGGAAGATGTAATTTATGGGTGTCTGAGTATTTCATCACTACTTAGATGTTCTGTCAGCCCTGCCTTTTAAATCTAGGTAGTTTTAGTATTCTTAGTGTAACACATGCATGAGAAAATACTGTAGCTGTGAAAGTCCAGATTGTGCAATCTACTAACCTAGAAGGTACTGTCACTTTTATGTGCCCTATATTTTATTCATCCATAACTCAAATAAATGCAGATTTTTAAAGAATTTATCTTTAGCTCTTGCTTTGCTTTCCAGTCCTCAGTGTTTGGAATTCGAGAATCAGGTCATCTAAATAAAAGCTACAGTATTTGCTCACATGCTATCTACCTTTAGTAAGCAGCACTACACAAACAAACAGTATTTTACATCTTCCTATAGAAAAAATTTCAAAATATTGCAATTAGATGGGTTTTATTTCATTGTTTGTAAAGATATCAGTTTGGATTTCATGGTAGTCTCAACCATTAGGCAAGTAAAACTAAAATCAGAAACTTGTATTTAAATCATCCATCCAGACAGAAAGATTTATAAAGTACCATTTTCTTGGTGAATCTTTCACTCTAAGTTATTTAATGGTTTTCTAAAATTAGATGTCACTTTCAAAAAATCAAAACTGTCAGAGTTATTAACAGCACCTTTTTAGGGATATTGTTAGATATACAAACATCTGGGAAAAAATACTGGAAGAACAAATTGCATCAGCTTTGAATGTGTTTAAAGTAACACATTAAAAGTACTGGCAAGGTTATGTTTGTAGGAAGAAGCAAATTGGTTGAAACCCTGACCCCACTGAAATTACTGAGATTTCACCCTTTGTCTTTTACTATTCAGACACATTCCTAGTGACCATGACCATGAGAAAGATTCTTGCACAAGGACATTTGAAATGGTGGTCTCTGTCTCTTGAAACAGTAGGTTCATTTGGCATTTCTGTGCTTCAGTATTTCTTGTAGTCAGTGCACAATATGTGTCCCAGCTTGAAGGTTTCTAATAGTTGATAGAAGATAAAAATAAATGTTGCTATTTACAGATCCAAAAATTTTTAAGAGCAGGAATGAAAAATGTTTTGACTGTTTCATAAAACAAGTGTGAAAAATGCCCAATGAATCACTTCTAAAGGGTCAGTATTAAATTTGTATTACTGCAGTTAAATCCTAGCCAGGAGTTGGAGCACAAATTCAGTAAAAAATAAATGAAAGGATCTGATCTGCATTCTGCTGATTCAGTCTCCAAGTCTCCAGTATTGTGGTGTGGGGCCTTAAATGTTCCTGCCTTCTATAATGTATCTTCAAGTATATTCTAGTATCTCCTTATAACTAGTGATTTTAATGGGGCCACTACTTTCTTTCAATCTCTTGATTTTATGGGGTCAAAAGTCCACAATACATTGGCAGGACCCATCTGACCCTTGAGAGCACAACATGTGACATCTGAAGACAGCGACTAGCCTTTGCCCAAAAGTGAGAGCCAGGTTGCCAGAGAACATAAAACCACCACAAAAGATAGAGATGGGCAAGATTTGGGGAGGGTGGAGAGGAAGAGAAGGAAAGGAAGGAATAATTAAAGGAGTGAGGTGGTTGGAAAGACACTATGAGAAGAGCTTGGATCTAGCTCGGTGGGGCTATACAGTGCTAACTACACTGACAAAAGTAGTCATAGGAGGTGAAGGTAGTAAAATAAAATGTCAAAAGAAAATGGGAGGGTTGAACCCACAGAAGGCAGAAATGAACAAGAGTTAAAAGGGATTTAGGGAGGTGCTGGAATGTTGAGAGCCTTCTGATGATTTTACTGAAGACCTGAGAGCCTGGCTGGCTCAAGGTACAAGCAATAGCAGGGAGTACCCCAGGACGGCAGGCTATCGGGGTTGCAGGGTGGTGTTACTGCCTCCTGGGTCTCTGCTGGCACTGCAGGAGGACCAGCTTGCTGATTGCTCCTTTCGGGGAGAGGCAGAAGCATCAGGGATGACCCTGTAGCCACAAGGCCAGGGACCACGGCCCTCCTTCAGTGCATCTCTTCCCTTCCCTTCCCTGTCCTGCTCTGGAGCATCTCTCAGCAAGGAAAAATTCAGTTTTGGCTAGGCCCTGTATAGCTCTGGTGTCTCTGGTTGTCAGAAATACCTGTCATTACTAAATCTCCACTAGATTAAGAATGATCTGGGGCAGCTGCCAGCAAAAAGACTCAATCTTTCATTTCAAAAAAGAAAAAGAGAAAATGCTCACGGCCTAAGGACTGCAGTTTGGTGATCCTGGCTTCAACACATGTCTAACTTGAAGCACGCAAATAGGACATTGGCTTCAAGGGTACAACTTCTGTGTTTAAAGTTAGTCGTATCTCGAAGTAATCTGCCAAGGACCTTCATTGATTGAAGTGCTAATGTGTAAAAGAATTAGCTAGCTATGTTATCATTGGGACAAAGCAACTTGATTTGATAATGGATAACCTATCACTCTTTTCTTCAAGTGTTCCTTGAGTGCAGCAGCAAAATACAAGATTAAAAAATTGGGTTTATCTAATGTATTCGGATTTTCTGAAAGTTTTTTTGAGAGTTCCTTGCAGAAAACTGTCAAAAAAGTAACAGCATGTGGGAGTACAGTGGATTAAAAACAGACCATCACAAAGCAGAAACTGCTCCATTTTCTAGCAGTAAGGAAAGAAGTAATTAATACTGGGATACTCCAAAGCTGCATGTTGCCATTGATACTGTTTTGTAAGTTAGTGACATGAAAATCTGTGTGAACACTGAGCTGACCATGCTTAGGAGTATCACAGAGGCTGATCAACACCAAAGAAGTTTAGAGAGAGCTCTGGAGAGGTGGAAGGAAGTGAGGTGAAAGGACAGCATGGTAGCAGGTGAAATTCAATGAATGCAGGTTAAAGTATGTTGAAGGAGGAATCATTTGAACTACTGAGATCTCTGAGTTTAAAGAGCAATGAGTTTAAAGAGCAGTGAGTATAAAAGTTAATGAAAGTACCTTCTGAAACAGAGAAGTGGTGATTGCTACTGTGGTGCAGTTATTTGCTGAAAGAGGTTTGGCATTCCAGAAGTCATCAAAGAGCAAAAGAAAACAATAATACGGAAATTATTATGTCACTATATGACAGTGGCATAGCATTATTGGGGGAACCATCTTCTTTTCAAAAGACATTCTCTCTCAAAAAAAAAGAAAATAAAATAAGGAGAGGATTCAAAAATGTTTGTGGAAATCATGAAGGATGTGAGACAATGAGATAAAAAAGAACTTTTTCAAGAAAAGGATATAAGACTAGTAGGTTTGCACATTAATTTCCTCTATTGACAAGACTTTACTCTCTAACTAAGTAGATGCTGGTGTACTAGTAAAAGATACTGGTAAGCAGAGGTAAGATACCAAGGTAGGCTCAGCACTGAACTAGCCCAGCGTGGGAATTCTTACATCAAAAGAACTATCATCACAATTAATAAGATACTGTTTTGGCTGCAAAATAATTCCTGTCCCTGTCTGCATCCCCTGTCTACCCTCTGACCTCACTGGCTCCAAGAAATTTGACAGAGTGGTGAGATCTAAGAGATGCTCCACTTCTAAAGGTTTATAGGGATCCAGGCACAGACGAAGGAACCCCTTAAATGCTCTGGGGGAAGGAGATTTGCACCTTCTTGGATGGGAAAACCTGCAGTGGAGAGTGAATTCGTAAGTGACTAAACCTGTAAAAAGCTTCTGTCAGATCTGGGACCTTTTTAGAAACCAAAATGCAGTCAGGAAACAGATTCACAACAAACCAGATTTCATTAGTTCCAGGGCTCAAGGGACTTGTTTCAAAAATCACCTGCCTTATAGGACTAAACAATCAGGCACAAGGATATGGCTTCACAGACAAGTGAAGATGCATCTGGCCTGTCCATACATAGAGCTCTTTAGGCGTTTTATAAAAAGAAAGGTAATGTTTAGGCTGAGGATCTTCTCTGAGCTTCAGGATTGACATCGGGCAGGTCTGGAGATTGAATCCTGCTGAATACTTACTTTTTGTTCAGGTCTGTCCTGGATGCTGGGCTTACTGGGGTAATGGACAAACTTGATCCTGAAACAATGAACAATTAAAACTATGTAACCCCTCTGAACCCTAATAGCAACCATTGTATTGCACACTTGTGGGCAAGTGATACAGACAGGCAACACATAAAACCCCTTTCCTAAGCAGCATAAGACAGTTGCCAAGCTACTTCTGTTCCTGCCCTCTCCACAATTCCACCACGTAAAAAAGCCTCGACTTCCTTTAAATTCTTGAAGATCCTAATTGATCTGCACCCCAAAAGTCACAAGCTTTAGGTGTCTCAGTCTTAAACACTGTTGCACATGTATGTCCATGCAGATAGGTGTATGGATCTGAATATCCATCCAAAGACCACGGAGTGTCTTGGCCCATTTCTCGTAGTTAAAAAATTCCTGGATACAAATTTATCTTTTGAATTTTATTTTCCTTTTCTTGGTCAATAACAACTGGTAACTTATTTTGCAGCTTAGACTCTTCATGTCTTCCCTTTCAGTCTCAGCTGCAGTAATATTTGTTTTCCTTATTTCTGCTCCAGGCTCTTTCTTCTTTTGCAGCCTGACTGTATCCTTATAATCTATCCATTCAGCCCCCCTCTCTCCATTCTTCTCATTCCATTCTCTTTCTTACCCCACCACCGTCACTTACTGGCAACTTCCCCATCTTACCTCCACCAGTCTTTGAAATCACTCCTCACCAGCTGCTCATCACCTTACTAACTCTTTGGCTCCTTTTTGTAAGTTAGGCTGCATCGATATTAATAAAATAAATGGTTTTGGGGCCGTTTTTTGCACTGAGACAAACTGGCACAAAGTGACACTCATTCACACTCTCTTATCTTCTGAGATGGGCTGGCCAGATCCAACCCCCCCAAATCTCTGCTAGTTCCCAAACCCTGCTCAGGAACAGTTTGAAGGCTACCAGATGGCCCAGGGCAAAACCCTGTCAGAGACCACTCAAACTTTCCCAAATGGACAGTCAAGTTCCAGTACCACCTCTGGCACTATTAAATTTACTACCACAGCCATATTCATGAGCAGCAGAAAAAACCTTTAAGGCAATGATGTACATAACAGCTGACTCCTGTGGTTTGCAAGAACTGTAATTCTAAACCAGACCCGAGCCTTTTCCCTATGTAAACTGATTTCTAGTTTTGAAATATAGTCATTGGCTTCCCAGCTGCTGATAGCTTTAAAGCTGCCTGAAGCCAAGCCAGCTTCTCTGTTGAGCAGGCAGTATGGTTTCTTGCCATAAAGGAAACAACTTGAAAGGCAGCCTGTTGACCGTGTAAAGGATGGATGTACAGGACTTTTGTTCAGAGTTAATGCTTTTCCTGCCATCCTCCCCAAAGAGACCTTAAGCCTGGAAACCAGTGGTTTCATAGACAAATTCGAGGCTCAGACATAACCAAATAGCCTCAGCACAGCACGTTACTACACACCAACGAGGCTGTGGTAACTGTCCACTAAAATACGAGATAATGTGACATACGTTAGCCCGCAGTGAAAAGGGGCTAACCTAAGCCAAATTACTCTGACTGTGCCATGGGCTAAGAGCATTTGCACAGGCAGTTATTGAGACTCGGCTGATGCATGGTAACAGTTAACCAGAGTAATTTGATCATATGTCTGATCTCAAAGACAAAATAGACTCTAAATTGCTAGTATGGTATATGGGAGATGTAGCCATGACATTCTGTTACATTACCATCTGACCTAACAAGAATGTAAAAGATACACTCCCTTTTTGGCATTATTTTAACACAGCATTTTTACCAGCCTGAATTATGAAAACAAAAAAAGTGCTATATCTGAACCTATAAAAAAGCAGTTTATTCCTCTTTGATAAGGCATAACTTTTTTTAGCAATTGTAATCTGTAACATTACAGCCTTAGGAGGTAATTTACTAAATAGGACAAAATTAGCTGATTTTTGGACCATTTAAAGT
The DNA here is from genome assembly GCA_013389945.1 of Fregata magnificens. Taxonomy (NCBI): domain Eukaryota; kingdom Metazoa; phylum Chordata; class Aves; order Suliformes; family Fregatidae; genus Fregata; species Fregata magnificens. Next base: position 154,242 of record WAAD01014711.1, read on the forward strand.
AACATTTCTGTTTAAAGCATATAAAATGTATTAAAGTAATCTCTAAAGTCTTTACCCCTGCTTGAGATTTTAATTTACTCAGAGCTAATAAATTATCCCCTTTCAGAAGCTATTGAAAATTTTCACTTAAATCCTTTTTAAAACTTAATGTGTTCAATTGAATCTTAAGCAATTTATAAACACATACGCAGAGCTTGAGGTGGTCACCGCACCAAGGTGAAGGCTGAAAAGAGGTTAGATTAGCACTAACTCCTCTGCCCTTTGGGATTGCTGGGGTGTTATTAATGAATGTGAATTCCCTCCTCCCCCAGATCCCTCCCCCTTCATATGCACTGGTCTGGCTGGCGGGTAATTACTTTTCCATGATGGCATTTAACAAAATGCCCTGTTCAAAGCCCAGTCCCGTTTTCTCTCCAGCTGAAGGATGCTGCTGCAATCAGGGAAGGGAACCCCAATACTCAGGTTAGCTGGGACACAAAAGCTTGCTTCATCTCAGACCGGGCTCTGTGTTACAGTTGCACACTTATCAGAAATATTTTTCAGGCTATCAATTATTGTATTTGAACATTGCATGCTCGCTCTATGGAGCCCTTAGCAAGCTGTAGCAAAAATCAATCCAGTTTTACAACTTTTACCTTGGCACAGCTCCAACTCTTTATCTACCTCACACAGTTATTTAAAGATGCGGTGGCTTTTTTTCTGGAGTATAGATATATTTCTGTGTAGGACTTGCCCTTGGTGTACATAATACCCTTTTTCCAGATGAGTTTGATTTGTGCAGTTGCTTTGGTTTTGTTTTTCATGTTTGATAATTTGCATGCCCGTAGCGAGGTTTGTGTGGCTGGGTACCCACCTCTCCCAGGCAGTGTACCTTTCTCATGGTGGTGGCAACCGGAGCCTCTTATTTCAGGGGACATGTAAGTGCGTTGGAGCCCACTCTCATTCAGATGGCTTTAACATTGGCTACAGCTGCAAGTAATGGCATCCGAAAATTTCTCCATGTGTTTATTCTGAGCTTTATTTTTCAAGTGCAAACCCCACCTAGGAGGCTACCAAGCCGAACTTCCCCCTCTACATGTGTAGGTGCATGAGGCAACTTTGCCAGCGAGCCTCGAGGATCACCTTCGTCAGAAGGGGTTATGAATCCCAGCAGCAGCAGCAGTGCTTCAAAAGGCAGACACTATTGCTCTCTCAAAAGGTGACTGCCTCCCAGATGGTAGGGAAATTTGGATAGCAAAAACTGGTCTTAGATATTACTGTGTCAGTGTAGGCTGCAAAAACAGACAGCAGATGCTGGGCTTCAGTTGAGTTATGAAGGAATAGGCATTAAAAGAGAAAATCTATCTTAAAGCTGTACTTTGAAGGGGTTTTATGTTTATTTGAGAAGCAGACCCAGTTTCTATTTCCCTATTGAACATGCGTGCAGAAGCTCACAGAGCCACTAATCAGATTGCATGGGTTTCCATGTTTCTGATTCTCCACTTTTCAGCTCAAAAATGTGTTTTACCACTTGCCGTTAAAGTTCTTTTATTAAATTCCCTCACAGCAGTTAGCTCAAGGGCTGAGGCATCCCTTCATTTACAACATGCAAGTTTATACAGAGCAAATGCTGGGAAGTCCAAAAAGCATGGGTTTGGCTCATTCCTTCCAGGCTAGCTGCACAAACCAGCCGTGGCCCTGATCAGAAAGACTCTGTCTGAAAGGGTGTAAGGCCATGGTGGCACACATGCACATCCACTTTCTCTGGTGGGGGTGGCTGGGAGCAAACTGGTGCTTCCCTAAGTAAGAAAGCAATTGGGAACCAAGTGGCTTGGGGGTTGCTGATGGACTGGGGAGGACCCCTGTTTTGTCTGCACCATGACCTGCCCTCAGTCGGAAAGAGAATTCACCCGCCAGCTCAACAGAGCCAGGACTGGGTGAAAGCGTGACGTGAGTTTTGTGCCCAGTAACTGGCTACACAACACAGCAAAACCAAATCCCTGCCATCTTCATAGTATAACATGTAGCTTAATAAATCCCTTGAATACATATTCATTTGCGGGACTGGTGTCTTAAGGAAAGTAACTAATGAGGTTTCCCCTCCTCCCAAGCAACATAGAGCTAACATCCAGCAAGCTTTGAGTGTGTTGTCGTTAACGCTAGTAAGTGAAGCAGGAAGCTGGATCAGTCCTATGGAGAATGCTTCCAACAAAAGGGTTGATATTTTTGGTTTTATTATTTCATAGTTGGAGCTCATTTCTCTGTATTTCCTTTTAATCGGTATTTGTGACAGTGTGCCAATGGTGGGGACCATAAATCAAGGTTTTGGCCACTTGCAAATGTGTTTTTAAATGAGGAAGAGTTTATTCTTTTCACACTCTCCTGCTTTGGTACATTTCTTTCACCTGTTTAATTTTAAATATTTTTTTGTATTACCCAGAGTTCTGTAGTGTTAGGCATTTGACAGCTAGCTGTATTTCAGGAGCAGATGAGACAGTTCATCTGCTCATAGAAAATATCTGTGATCTTTTAGAATAAAAGGTGCTATAAAAATATGAAGTAGCATTACTGAAAACAAATTTTCCACTTCTTTTCTTTTTTGTGGGAAAAAAATTACAGAAGAAACAAGTAGAAATTCTAACCTCCATGTAGGCAAAGCAGGACTAGATGGTTGGAGCCATTCTTATTTACTTGCATAATCAAACTTTACAAGGAAAACTGGGGGGAATTTATATTTTGTGACTCATGTTAAGAAAAACCAAGGAACTAAAAATTTGAGTTCAAGCTTCTGATTTCATTTCCTAGTTAAGGTTGGAGTGTTTGCTGGAACTTTCTCTTTCCTAGCTTTTGTTGATTTCTGTCATTCAAGAATCATGAAGTAAATATTTATTAACATGGGAACCCTCCTCCCTTCCTGCCCTTCATATTTGTGCTTCTTATGCTAATGAACTTACTTTAATAAGGGAACCACATTCCTCCTGGGTCCACATCAGTTCTGGTGCCAACACATTAGTTATTTAAATGTAGTTTTATATTAATTTTTCATATTGTAATGCATTGTTCCCTGCAAATATACATGTAGCTGGTTTTCAACAGTAAACAAATATATATTAAAGACATTGTTAGCTGAAAACCTTTCATCTTTTCTTTTGCTTCCTGTGATAATGGTGGTCTTTTCTCGCTCTTCCCTCTGAATTTTTCTCAACCATCCTCTTTCCCTACTACACTTCTTCTGCAGTGACCACCACCAGGGAGTTGTTTTCTGTTTTCTGAAGCAAGCTATGGATGCAGATGATACAGAATTCTTAAACTACATGTTTTCCATGTATTCAGCATTTATCTATCTCTAGCATCCTCAAAGTCCGACATAAAGGCTTGCAGTCTCTGAATTTGGGAATCTAGCAAGGAAAACAGGAGTTTAGCAAAAGCTAAGACATACTGGATAAACAACCTTACTAGCACAGCAATGACACTTAGGAAAATGTAGGGAAGGTTACTCTACCATGCTCTTCCTACTTTCTCACCAATAAAAAAAGAAAGATCTACTAACTAAATGCCTGCAGAGGTATTTGTATGATACAGGATCACAGCCATATCATGAGAAATCTTGTTGCTTACCAATTAAAGTGAAAATGCCAACTACTGTTCTCTGTGAGGTGGGAGCTATTACTTCCAAGAGACATGCTTTTAGACTAAAAAGTGGAAACTAGACCATCACACATTATATTGCCAGGGCTACCATGTAGTATATCAAAAGTTCAGGGCTGGCTGCACCCAGGCTGCTCCATCTTGAGTCATTTAAAATTATCAAACATTTTGATCTCAGGACTGGGTTGCTATTATACAATTTGATAGCAATGTTGAAGGGTTTGACAATGTTCTCCCAAGAGACCTAAAGAAACACAGACATGAAACCAAGGAACTATTAACTGAGGTATATGTGAGGCATTGCTTTACGAGTCTCAATGCTAGGGAAGTAGAAGTCAGTTAATGAGTCCCCAGTCTTTGAAAAAGGCTTCACAAATGATTCAGGGAGCTACAGACCAGTGAGTCTGACTTCCATATCAGGTAAATAAAAGAAACTATAACAAAGGAGAGAAGTAATAGATATCTAGACAAATATGATATATTCCAGGAAAGAATCAGCTGGGCTTTTGTGAAAGGAAGTCCTCTCTTGCAGATCAATGAAAGTTCTTTGAGGAGTCATAAAGGTTATGGACAATGGTGACCCAATGACTCTGTACTTAGATTTTGAAAAAGCATTCAACAAAGTCCCTTAGAAGAGATTTCTAAAGAAATTAAGCTGTCATGGGTAAGAGGGAAGGTGCTCTCATGGATTAATAATTGGTTAAAAGAGAGGAAAAAGTAGGTAGGAATAAGTGGTCAGTTTTCACAATGAAAAGCTATTAATAGCAGGGTTCTCCAGGGCCCTTGGCATGAGTGTTGTCCGGTGTGTTAATAAATGACCTCAAACAGAGAGCAAATAGTCAGGTGACAAAGTGCACGAGTGAGACAGAATAACTCAAGACACTCAAAACTGATACTAATGATAGAGTACTTCAGAAGGTCTTCACATGTCAATGGTAAACGAAATTCAGTAAATGGCCAGATAGTAGTGTACACGTGATACAGAATAATGGACTATAAACTAACTACTACCACTCAGGAAAGATGTGTTGGAATTGAGGATGGTTCTCTGCAAACATTAGTTCAATGATGAGAAGCAGCCAGAAAAGTAAATAAATCTGATCCTGAATATTGCACCTAGTTTAGCTTACAAAGAGATTATAGGAAACTTAGGAAAAAAGTGGAAGGGAGGAGCAAATTGAGAAGGGTGATTAGTAGGATGGAATAGCTTGTGTACAAGGAGGGGCTGTATAGCTTGAAACTCTTTAGCAGAGGGGAATATGACTGCCATCTAGAAGTCCAAATGGAAAAATGAATAGGAACATTATTTTTTACAGTTGGTGAACAAGTGGTCACCCACTGAAAATATTGAAGGCCAGATTTAAAACAGATGAGAAAAACGGTATTTTTTCCTCCCCAAATGAATGAAAATGTGCAATTCATTGCCAGAAGACTCTGGGTGGCCAAAAAAAAAAAAAAAAAGAAAGATCTCAAATGATATTAGAGAAATTAATGGATGATAAATCCATCAGCATTTTTGCCACTTTCTACATATGTACAAGAAATCCCTACACTGCTCATTGTTCAGCTCTTGAAAGGATCACTCTACACTTAAACTTTTCTCCAGTAATACATGCCAGGTCACTTTAAGAAAAATGGTATTTGATAAAATGAAGCTTTGGTCCAACTACGCATGGCTGCTTTTATATTCCTATGAAATGGAAGAATGTGCAATTTCCAAATAAAATCTTTTCAGTATTTCTGTTCCCTGTCATTTAAAAAGGCTAATTTTTTAACTGTGATTTCAGGAAGTGGAGGTACTGAAATGCTGATGGGTATTTGCAGAAATCTTGGATTTTCCTCATAGCTGATATAAATTACTTGCTAGCTCAGCATTCTGTATATTTGAACAAAGCCAATGCTCTAAAAAATGTTTCATATACACCATCCTGATACTGTGTTTTCAAGAATTATTATGCATTTCAATTCACTGACTAAAATCTTGTTTGCTCTTGGTCATTATAATTTCTTCTATTAATTATATTAAACTACAGAAACTAACCCCTTCTTTCTGTTTGTGTTGAAATTAATGTCTATATAGCATAATAAATAAAACACATATGTATGGAATGAAAAGGCATTTATTGTTGACATTAAAACTCTGAAAATCAGGAAGGAATAGTTTAACCAATGTTAGCCATGTCAGTTCTTCCTTTGTGAAAGAAACCACTAAAGGATAAAGTGTTGACCATTTCTATTCTTAAGGGAGTGGTATCTAGTAGTTGTGCTTCTAGTCGAACTCTCCAGGTGGGCAGTCAAGATTACTTTTCTGTCCAGTCAATGCTACTGATGAGATACTCAGGGAGGGCCTGAAGTATCTCATGTACGTGCTCATGCTTTTGCTCTCCCATGGCAGTTAGCTTTCTTCTTCTTCATCCTTAATTGTGTCTATCAAAAAGGACTATACAGTATGATCTTTCTCATTTTTTTTAATGTAGACATCATTAGGATTATATTTTTAAATATCTCCCATTTCCCACCCTCTCTCTCATGTCCATTTTAGTAACCAAAATAACTGAGAAAGAATATTGACAGGAAAGAACCAGACAAAAATTGAAAAGACAACAGGATGCAATGCAAAAAAAGGAGTATAAACCAGAGAAACTGAAAAAGTTTTTGCATATATTTTCTTTTGTCCTTAGCTGCTGAGCTTTACCCATCAGTGAAATAAATGAATAAGTTTACTTCATCTCCAGTGACTGCAATCCTACCTTACAATAAGATTAAATTCTAGCATCATAAATCAACACTTAGAATTAACATTAGGAGTTTGCTAACCAACCCTAGAAAATGTCAATTGATTAGATTCTATTCCTAGGTCTTGATAATTGTCATTTGTCCCATGTATATGTATTTTATATTTAGATGTATTTGTTTAAACAGCATGACAGTCACAGTAGGTATTACCTAGAAAGTTCAGGGGTAAGATAGAAAAAGAGTGAGGTCATGAGTCAGCCACAATTTTAACAGCTTTATCTTCTTTTTAGTTCTTGTTCTTTATTTTTTTCTGTGCATTGGATCATATCAGCTCCTGGTTTTGGAAGATTTTACCATACTAGTTTTAAAAAGACAAGCCCTGGAGTTATCTAAGCTTAGCAATGCACATTATTTAAATGGCAGGAATGAAAACTCAGAACTGATTGGAACAACGAATTCAACCACTGAAATGGGGTTTGTTGAAGGTTTGTTTTTAAAGTACTCAGAAGATTCCCACTAGCTTAAACAGCTTCCCACTGGCTTGTCCTAAGCTCCAAAATCTTATCCTTCCTCAGTCACCTGTGATTCAGCATTGTGTATTGATGAACTGTAGTCCATCCTTCTTCAAGATAGACCTTGTGGGGGTGGTTGGTTTATACAACATAAACGTTGCAAGTTACTCCCTCCTTTTTAGTGATATAGGCTACAGAGCTATTTTGGGATCATTCTGCTCTGGGACATGCGCATTTTCCCCCCATTTCCCAGGCACAGGGACAGCTGGGGGTGAGAAACACCCATACAGAGGTAAACAGCAAGTTGTTTATCATCCTTTGGCCTTCCCCAGCTGCTGGCACTGCCTTGCTCACTCCTGCTGAGAAAGCTCACGGGGCTCAAAATCTGCTCCACGGAGCTGTTCAACGGCTTGCAAACCTCCAGCAGGCTCATGGAGTAGGCAGGATTGCTGTGAATATGACCCTGCTTTTGGCAATTGGGTGCTAGGAAGTTATCACACTCCTTCCCACTCCCTTTGAGATCAGATTAGATCCACCTCGCTGCCTATTGCCTACCCAGTCACAGCAACAAACCCAGAGGTGGCTGGAGGCGGAGGAAGGCAGAAAACAGAGCTGCTAAACGTCATGTGCCACTCAACATGCACCTGCTAATGAGGCTGACATGTTTAGACAGGGCAACCTGGTTTACATTTGTCAGGGAAGTGGGATTTTGGCAGTGTTAACGCTTTGACCGACAAATGCATCCCAGCAGGGTGGCCACCACAGGTACAACCTGCTCAGCTGCCAGCCCCAGCCATACCACCTCACCCCAGAGAAACCCTGTGATGGTGCAAGCCAAAGCCAGGAAGACAGGCTCTTCCAAAAACCCCATGCCATCCCCCCTGGCCTGGGCCCAATCTACAAGGAGGCCACGAGGGATCGTGTGTCCAGCAGTCATACGGTTCTCATTTAAGGACTAGGTTTCCTCCCTGCTTCGTGGTGATTTTGTCAGACCATCTATTGTTGCAGCTGAAAAATTGTTTTCTGAGTATCCCAGGATGCTTCTGGTCCCCCTTGCACTGTGAATTGTGTTGGCAATCCTCGCTGGGGCAGATTAACAGCAGTGGCACAGCTTTGACTTTTGTCCCATGAAATCCCCAAATTAATAGCCTACATCGTAATAAGCCTGTTCCTAATGAACATAGGGGGGTTTTGGCTTTTTGTTGTTGTTATTTTTGTTTGTGTTGGGGATTATTTATTGTGATGTCAGTAATTCCATCTCTATTTGTAATTTTTCGGTGTCTGAGAAACTTATTTTTAACTGTGCTGCTATGATTTTATGTGAATTGTGTAAAAAAGAGGTCAGAAGGAAAGTGGTAAAGGGAATAAGTGGTATGCTTGTTTCCTCTTTCTATTTTGGTCCAAAAATAGTACACAGAAATTAAGAACAAAAATATCACCTGTCTATGCTTGACTCTCAGTTCTTCCCATTTACTCATCTTTTATATCACCCACCAGTCAATTGACATACCTTACATTCAGATCTCCCTCAATGGGCTAACAACTCAGTATTTCTTGCACTTATAGACAGAAGAAACCAAGATAGTCTCTGTGCTGTTGCAATCAGCTGCAACAAAGCTTCCTATCGTCTTTTTACAGAAGTTTATAGCCCCCTGGCATAGAAAGGTCAGATTTATTGTTGCCTGTTTACTGGTGTGTGAATTTATGAACATTCAGCTCTGAAGTTCAGTATAAACATACCAGCATTGTGTTCTCAGACGATGTTGCCCACAGTCTTGGAGCAGAAGTTGCACAGTGTAGCACAGAGTAATCACGCAGCTTTCATACAAGCTGGTACAAGGAAGACCTACTCTACTTGTGTCTGAGGAAACAAGCAATGTTGGCTAGGATGCTGTTGCTGAACTTAGAAGAGGAAACATTCAGAAGAGAGAAAGATTGCATAAACTTGAATTATGACAAACCCCTGATATTAATCTTTGTTTAGAAAAGTTTTTGCCAATTAAAGTAGTGAATTACTGCTGACTTCTCTCTCTAAAACAATGAATTTATTTTTTTTAGTTAATGAAATGCTGTGTAGAGAGGATTTTTTTGATGCAATGAGTTAGCTTTTCAGAAGGCTTTTGATAAAGTCACCCTATGAGAGTTGACGAGTCTATGAGAATTCTGGGAGAAGGTATTAAGCAAACTTGTTAACCAGGTAGTGAGATCAGAAATCGGCTAGGAAGCAAAGGCATGACTAAATTGGTCATTTAACCTTGCTGTCAAAGGATCATTAGCAGCATGACTAGAAAGTTTTAGGGCAACTGATGTTCAAAACACAGCTCTAAAACCCTGTCAAAATATATTTCTATTATCATTTACCTCCGTGCATTAATTCTTTAAAATGTTAGCACATCTCTACTGTGTCCAGCCAAAAGCCTTCTTGTCCTAACACCCTTGACATCCTTCACAAAGGTCATGGCAGCCAGGGATAGATATTAGAACAGCACATAGACTGATACTTCCTAAGAACACCCTTGCAATCTCCAACAGTTTGTAGCTCAGAGGTGAGATCATTCTGTTTGATAATCTGTTATGGATTCATCTTCTATGTACGTTGCTATTGCTTTTTAAACCGATGTAAAACTTCTGGAATCCAGGAATCTTGCAAGGAGTTTCACAGGTTAACTGTATACAGCCTAAAGAACCATCTCATTTTGGCATTGTGAACCTGCCATCTGCTTTTAATGCCTCCTAGTTCTTGTATTTGGAAACACAATGAAGGATCATTCCCTAGTTACTCATTCTCTGTCACTCGTTATTTTATCAACTGTTGTAGTATCCCCCAACCAGGTAATTCCTTTCCAGGCTGAAGAATGCCAGGCTAATTAATCATTCCTCACATGGAAGCTGTTCCGTAACTTTGGTCATTCTTATCACCTTTTTCTGAACCTTTTACAGCTTTGCCACATCTTTGTTGAGGTGGAGGGGCCAGAAATACACACACTATTCAAGATGCAGGTGCACCATAAAATTACTTGGCTGCATAATGATGTTCCCTGGATTGTTTCTGTATCGCTCTCCTCATAGATCCTAACATTCAGTTTCCTTTTTTGATCACAACTGGGCACTGAGCTGACATCTTCACCATTATAACTCCAGGATCTCATTGCTGGGTAGTAATAGCCAGTTCAGCACTTGACACTGCATGTATAAAGTTCAGTTTGGTTAATCCCAAGTGCATCACTTCTAATTCTTCTGCTCTGAAATTCATCTGCAGTATTATCACTCAGTCTTGTAGGATCCTTCTGCAGTTCTTCACAGCTGAACTTTGTTTTTACTACCCTGATTAACTTGGGGAAGCATTTGTATATTATACAAAATCAATGCCATGTTATTTCTCATCAGTTTCTCATATCTTTTTAAATGCTCTTTTATTCAAAGAGGAAGACAGCATGTGTAAGAAAGTACATTTGCAGGAAACAAAAAATCAGAAACCACACGCAGAGTAGCCATATGAAAACATGAGAAAAATATAGTTCATATACTTTAAAAAAGATCAAATCACCAATGAGTCAAAAAATCATAAGCTGCAGATTAAGAGAGGTACAGTTTAAATCAACGTGCATTTTCAACCAGTTAAATCCTTTGGTGTGATCCTTAAACCATAGATTAAAGTCCTGACCTAGAGGACATAGAGGAGACATGACCAGTTAGCCACATTACTCATTGCTCAACATGCTTATTTTCAGAGGTGTCATTAATAATCACCTAAACTATTGTGTTCATAATTTGCCTTTTCAATTTATCAAGTATTTTGGATCAGATTTAACTTTTCTTATAGGCCCTGGTATCCTATCCCAAGGATAAAATTGTCAAGCCTGAGGTAATCTCTTTAAGAAAAGCCTGAGGGACTGAAACATCATTTTCCTTTTTGCTTGGTTTTTGGCATTAGCACTTGCAAGTAAAATGAAAGATTTTATTTGAAATTCAAGGCCAGATCTTAAGAGGTGGTGGGCCCTTGCTTATCCCAGTGGCTTCAGTAAGATCAGTGCATTTCAGAACTTGTCCCCAAAACTGGATTTGATGCATTGTTTTCATTTTGGTATAGCTCCGCTATGGAGTAATCCACTGAGAATTTACTGCCCTTTTGGCGAATGCTCCTGGTTTCACATACGTATTTGTCATTTTGTCCTTTGGCCTTGTCAAACTGAGCATGTTATTTTGTTGTCTGATAAGACATGTATCACTTTACGAATTAACCATTTATACATGAATCAGAATATTGGCTGAAAAGTATAGATAAGGCCTTCTTCCAGCAATCCTGTAAAAGAATTCATATATTTTGGTCATTTCACCCCTTACCCAAGCCTCCGTTAAAGGAATTAGCCCGGAAATAATTCACAGCGTTGGCATTAAAACTGTCATCATACTTCAGGGCTAATGCTGTGGTGAAATATCTTGTCAGCACTCTGCCAATCCACAGGTTTTTTGGAAGACTTTGCTTTCTGGAGATTAGAAAGGAGTTGTTTGGTTTTTTGTTTGTTTGTTTAATCAAAGAAAGCTTAAGTTCTGCAAAAATTGGTGAGGCTGTCCAGCAAGCTTCCTATTACTCTAGGTCTCCTATTTACCACTGGCCAGCAGATAGAAAAAGTGATAAAAAATCTCACCTATACAAATCGGTGTTTTGACTTACATGAAAACCTTTAAGGAGATTGGTTTAAGTCAGAGAGGTGGCAGGGGAAGAAGGGGTAATGCATCTAAACCTCTTTATTAGTTTTCTTTCTTCCCTATGCTACTTGCATGCAGATGATTCCTGCTATGGATAGGGATATTCTGTGAAGAGTCTCAGTTACTGGCTATTGATCACTAGCTATCGGTCTCACTGGCATTTTCCAAGGTATTCAGCTGTAAGATCTCATTGACCAGTCCTAGACCAATAGGACTAGACCGATAACATGTGTGTATAATTTCACATGCCTTTTAGGATATTTCCACATTAAAACATTTTAAAGAATTCAAGATTATCTCTTCAGAATATGTATAAGACAGATCCATGGGGGAATTCATCCTGTTCTGTGCAACAGTAGCATCACAAAGCAGCCTTAAAGTCAGCTTAGGCATCTCTTTGAGGATTTCTCTGATGTACAGAAATCCTGTAGTAATGGCTTTTTCCCTTTCCTTCACTGCAAGTTCCGCTTCAAAGATGTTTGGATGGCATGACTACTGGAGAGGAACTTATTGCAAGTTTCCGTGCCTCAGGTATTGCCTACCATCTGAAGGACTTCTTGTGGCTCTTCAGAATCAGCAATTCCTCGAGGTAGCTTTGAACCTACTTTAAATTACTGTGGAACCCAAAGGTCAGCCCCAGGACCCTGCGGTTCGGAGATGTGTTTCCCTTCCTGCCATTTGCCCTAAAACTTGTTCCATATTATGTTCTTTTCTGAAGTCATAGCCCAATGATTCTAGTTTGGTTTTGCACCCTGATAGTAGACAGACTTTTTTTTTCCATCATCAGTGGAGATGGAGAGTGATTTTGATTAATGACTTCATTGTCCCCAGCCAGCAAGAGACCTGCCTTTTTTGGTTTGCATCAGAATGGATGCTGAACACCGTAAGTCTCTAACTGGCAGTAGGTTTCACCTGCTGAGAAGTGAGGAAATTAGTCAGAAAAAAAAATGGTCTCAAAATAATACTGATTTACTCTAACTTCAACTAGAATGTCAGTGGATGCAAAAGTTTTCCTAAGCTTTCTTAGACTTTTTTCCTAAGACTATACATGTAAGAAAAAACAAATATTTTTGAGAATCAAAATTATCTTTGTTTTTCATTTGGCATTTTCTGTGTATTTTTAATACGGGGGATAAGTAAAGGGTGAATTTCCAATGATATTAGCATTAAGATATTTTCATCCCAGCCCCTACTCTTCTTCCAGTGAGAAGACTGGGCCTATCTCAGGAATTTTGGGAATACTGGTTTATTGGTATGCATATAAGATGGTAACAGGAGTGTTAATTCTAGTCACAGGTCATGACTGGATCTTTTAAATCTCAGCTAGATCTGCTCTTCACACCCAAGGAAGAACCTTTTGGGGACATGACAATCAACAGCAGCCTTGACTATAGTGACCATGAAATTGTGGGGCCCAAGATCCTAACCTAAGCAAGGAAGGAGAGTAGCAGAATATAGACCCTGGACTTCAGAGAAGCAAAATGCACCTCATTCAGGGAGCTAGTAGGTGGGATCACATGGGAGGCACCTCTGAAGGGTGAAGGAGCTCTGGAAAGCTGACAGGCCTTTGAAGACAACCTCCTCCAACCACAGTTATGGGTCATCATGATACTCAGGAAAATAAGTTGAGATAATAGGAAACTACACTGGCTAAACAGGGAACGCATACTGAGCTTCAGTGTAAAAAAAGTAGAATATAGGAGGTGAAAGCAGGGACAAGCTACAAAGGAGGAATTTATAAACTTTGGGCATGTAGTGATGCCTGCAAGTGTCATAAAGTGTATGGTATCCCAGGGTGCATTAAAGTATTGCCAGCAGGTCAAGGGAGGTGATCCTTTCCCTCTGCTCAGCACTGGTGAGGCCACACCTGGAGTGCTGGGTTCAACTCTGGGCTCCCCAGTACAAGAGAGACATGGACATACTGGAGAGAGTCCAACAAAGGACCACTAAGGTGATTAAGGAAATGGAGCATTTTTCATATGAGGAGAAGCTGAGAGAGCTGGGACTGTTCAACCTGGAGAAGAGAAGGCTCAGGAGGGATCTCATCCATGTATATCAATACCTGAAGGAAGGGTGTGAAGAAGATGGAGCCAGGCTTTTTTAAGTGGTGGCCAGTGACAGGACAAGAGGCAATGGGCACAAACTGAAACACAGGAGGCTCCACCTGAACATCAGGAAACAGTTTTTTACTTTGAGGGTGACTGAGCACTGGCACGGGTTGCCCAGAGAGGTTGTGGTGTCTCTATCCTTGCAGTAGGTGACCCTGCTTGAGCAGGGGCAGTTGGATGAGATGACCTCCAGAGGTTCCTTCCAACCTCAAGCATTCTGTGATCCTGTGATAACAAGAAAATCTTCTATCACTTCTACCGCTACACTAGTATTCCAAGGTTGAACAAGAAATATGTGGGACTGTTGCAGAATTGCGGGGGGGGG
>WAAD01014711.1:168271-203271 GCA_013389945.1 Fregata magnificens
TTGGTGGGGGGGGGGGGGGGGGGGGGGGGGGCAGGGGGGAGGGCAAGTATGTGTGTGAATTAGTAACAGCAAACACAAACAAGGCTGAGGTACTGATGCCTTCATTGCCCTAGTCTTCACCAGCCAGGTCTTCCAGCTCTCTATTTTGGAGGGAGGGTTCAGGGAGGAGCAGAAGAACCAGCAGCCAGTGAGGGTCATCTCAGAAAACTCAAGGGAGCTTGAGGGAACTCTACCCATACAAGTCTATGGGGCCAAACATGTTGCCTTCGTGGGTGTTGGGACAACTGGTTGTGTCCTTGCTAGGCTGATCTCTCTCATCTCTGAAAGGTCATAGAGACTAGGGGAGGTCCTCGATGACTGGAGAAAGGTAGATGGGCCATCTTTTAAAAAGACCATAAGGAAGCAGGGAACAACAGGCCAGTCAGCCTCACTTCAGTCCCTGGGAAATCACAGAGTGAGTCCTCTTGGACCGACAAAAGAGAAGAAAGTGACTGGGAACAGCCAATATCGATTTTTCAAGAGTAAATCATGCCTGACCGACCTGACTGCCTTCTCTCACTAAATGTTTGGATTTGCACATGAAAGGAAAGGCATGTATATTATTTACCTTGCCTTTAGCAAGGCTTCTGACATAGTGTTCCACTATACTTTTATGTCGGCGTTTGGACACTATGGTCTGGATGTGTGGACAACCAGACAGGTAAAAAACTGGGTGGATGGCTGGGTTTAGAGGGCAGTGCTTAACTGGTCATCTACTTCCAGTCCACCTGGAGGCTGGTAACAAGTGGAGTACTACAGGGATGTAAACTAGGGATGTAAACTGGGGCCTGTTCTGTTTGAGGTCTTTATTGATGACCTGATTAGACTAAGTTGGGAGAACCAGTTGCTCAAGGGGGGGCTGCCATTCAGAGTTAAGTAGGCAGGCTGGAGCAAAGAGCCAACAGGAGTCACCCAAATGCAACAGGGACAACTGCCATATCCTGCACCTGGGAAGGAAAAGACCAGGGCTACCACACAGGCTGGGAATGGACTGGCTAGGGAGCCACTCTGTGGAAAAGTGTCTGCAGGTCTTGGTGGGCGGTGAGCTGCACATGAGCCTACAGTGCACCCTGGAAGCAAAGATGGCCAAAAACATGTTGGGCTACATAAACAGGACCATAGCCAGCAGATCAAGGGAAATTATCATCCCCCCAACACAGCACCTGCTAGACCACATCTAGAACACTGCATTGTTTTGACCCCCACCTGCCAATACAGAAAAGACATCGACAAGATGGAGCAAATTTGGTGGATGACCACCAACATCGGTTGGTGGCCAGAGCACTGTCAAATGAGGAAAGAGTGAAGGGGCTAGGCTTGTCCAGCTGGATGAGATGGCCTCAGCAGACCTCACAGCAACCTTCCCATACCTTGAAGAGGGGCATCAAGGAGACAGAACCAGACTCTCCACAGCAGTGCATGGTGGGAGGACAAGAGACAGAAGGCGCAAGGTAAAAAATGTGGTTCAGACTGGATATAAGGAGGAACTTTTTTCCCCATGAAGACAGTTGGGTAGTGGAGCAGTTTACCCAGAGAGGTTGTACAGTCTCCACCCTTGGAGGCTTTTAATGCCAATTGTGCAACTTGGTCTCATCTTACTACTGACCCTGCTTTGAGTAGCAGGAGGTTGGACAGGAGACCTCCCTTCCAACCTCAACTATTTTGATTCTAAGATCCTGTGAAATGGGAGAAACTTTTCCATGATTTCTGTGAATATGATAGAGAAGTCTGTGATTATCAGAGTAATATCAATAGGACAAAACCAAAAGTAAATAATTTCCGAAAGTACTGTCCAGTTTGTCAGGAGGAACACTTCATCTTGTGTCCTTTCACACATATTCACATGCTATATTTTAACATTTACACTTCAGGTTAGTCAGACTGCCTTCCATGACTTTCACTGTCCTATGAGTTCATTCTGTATAGGTACATATGAAAGATGTGAACGGTTAAATTTTTGTACTTCTAAGTATGGATAAATTCATTTACATTAATTATTACAACTCCAACAGAAAAATGTCGCATTCAAGAAGTAACAGTCTACAAAGTCAATAGTGAATAGAGATCTTCATTTCTCTCTGTCCTCCATTGCTTCTCTGCTACCTGTAAATATTCACTAGCTCACAAGAATTCACACTCAAAATTTTAGAAAATAAACGTGGACTCCTGCTGGAGTCAATTTTGCATAGATATAAACAACAGTCTTTTTTTGGGGGGGTGGTATGTGATCTTCAAGAAACTCTTGTTCAAAGGGTACGGCGCTGAATCAAGTGCTGTTTTGAAGCAGCTACAAGACAATGAAATCAACCAGTTTCCATCTAGTTCCAGTTTTCTTCCCTTGCTGTAGGACTGGTAAATCATATGGCAGTTGTTTCCAAGAAGAAAGTGTATTTTTCCCATTCTCATTTCATGAAAGTTGAGTCAATTTTCCTCATATTTTAATGAGCAAATGTTGCATCAATTTGGTCAGATTTTGAGTAAAATCCATCAACGTTGGAAAGATTCAATGCACTAAGGAAATAAGGGTTCACAGGAATTACCACACTGGAAAAAAACTAAAACAAGATCTTTTCACTTATTGGTTTTAGTAGTTGGCTTTAAAGAAGCTGCAGGAATACTGCCTACAATGAGCAAATATGGGAAAATCCTTCCCGAGACAAGTATTTCCTTTTAAGGTCCATTTGCCAAAAAGTTGTTTATGTGATGCTTAAGGAGCCCAGTTAATTTCCATTACCCTTTTCTTAATTTTAAATACGTAGAACTTCCATTCTGAACTTTTCAGTAATACCTCATGATAATCAGGTTCCCAAATTAATAGCACCTTGTGTTGAAAAGGAGACCTTTTTAACAGCCTGGTATTGCCATTTTTAAATTTAATTGAGTATGTCCTTCTTCTTTGTACTATGATCAAACAGGATAAGTAGAAGTTTCCTGTCCCATGTATACCATTCATTATTTTGTGTACTTTTTAGATGGTCCCTCTTCTACAAGGTAGATATTATTTGTATGTATTATCCCTCTTCATATTCTGTTACTAACTATTCTGATTCTTTTCATTTTCCTTCTTGTTCTTCTTATTGAAAGCCAGAATACCCAACACTGAATACAGTATTAATTTGAAGCTGTACAGCTGATTTATATAAATACACAATAATATTTTCCATACTCCTGTTCCTTATGGATCTTAAAAGTTTTACCACTGCTGTTCCTTGAGTATAAAAAAATGCTGGATGTTTTTGGAATATTCTAAGTGACCTAAATTGTACTTTTGTAAGAGTAATACTTATGTATACTTAGACACAGACTACTCTACTACTCCAGGTATAATAAAGAAGTGGTTACAGTATTAACAAATAACATAGAATGATTACAGATTTATAAATGGAGATGGAGGAAATGTCTGTTTCGCATTTAACGTGAACAAACCAAAAAATTTGGATAAGTACCTCGACATTTGGGAAGAGTCACTGAAACCTTTCCAAAGTTTCTGAATTTACTGAGTCTGTAACACTGGTTGGGAAATGAGGCAAAACCAGTATTTTTTTCTTTATTTTTTGTAAGGTTCCATTTGCAGTTCTGTTTGAAAGTCTTCCATAGTACTTAGATACTTGCTCTTCTAATGCTGAGTTGAGCAAGAAGCAAGAATGATTTTAGAGGATATTAAGCAGACTTGATTGAAACTTTAAATGTTCCATTTTCACTATGACCTTTGGGCAAAGATAGAAAGTGAGTATATGTCACCCATCCAATCCATATCTTCACAGTTGAAAAAGATCTTTATTTAGAAAGACTTAAGCAAAAATTGCTGTTTTACTAAAGTGTAATAAATGTTATAGTGTTGACCTACTACTATCCAGACTTCCTGAAGTGTTCATGAACAGAGAAACTGCTAAAGTTCTTGTTCGAGGAAGGGTACTCCAAAATCTGCATTTGTTTTTTAGGTCAGACCTGCAACTTTTTTACCATGTAGAGGAAACTGTATTCCTTGTACCTGGAGATGAAAGAAAAAGCATTTCATAAAGGACATAGACACTTTGGGCACACTGGAGTAATAACAAGGTCTTCTACCATTTCTAAAACCCATGTTAGCTATTAGTAACTCATATGACCATGGGAAATAACTCTTTGTTCGTCTTAGTGCTTTGTCCACATTGAACCATTTCAGAAATACCAGGGAACTAGGAGCCACGGAAGTGCTAGAGTCTTGATTTACACAAATTTACATAATGAAACTGTACCTGCATAATGACTGAGGTCTCTGACCTGTGTTGGAATTTGACACTTGCTTTGTTTCTCAGCTTCAGAAGTAGTGGGAAAAGAGGAAAAAGTGCTCTAAAAGCTGCAAGAATACCAAGGGTCAATCTGTCTACATTTCACTCCGGTTCAGGATGTTTTTATTACTCAGCTGTCAGTCATAACTATAAAGTAGTTGAGTTCTCACAGCCCTCACACACTATTCAGACAATGAATGAATATGGCTGAAAGAAATTCTCCACCGTGTACATCGTGTACTTAATTTCATTTGTCCTCTTCAGCATGGATAAGGTAATATTTGGCATTTTATTTTAAGATGTACTGTATTAAATGTTGTTCTTAGATCTTTTGGAGCACTGCAAACTACTCCAAGCCATTTCTGCAAGCAGCATCTCAGGCACTATATATTTTTCCTTGGGACATAAGGAAGAAAAATGAGGCCATTCATCACAGGAGATAGAAGATTTAATTGTCAGGGATTGCTGGAGATGAGCTAGCATTACCTTCATACTGACCGTAAATGATAGAACCACAGGGAATCTGATTAGAAGGACCATGCATAAGGTGATGGATATTATGGAGAGTGAAAGAACAGGGAAGGTATTTTGAATGATACCCAAATGGCTGCCATGTTTTTACATGCAGGGACTGACCACGCAGGCTGCCTGAGAGAAAGTTTAGACAGCTTTTATTCAAGAGCGAGGTTTCACCAAATGGTAATTAAACTTCCTTGAAAAGTAAAGACTTGAGAGGCAGAGATGGGAAGGTGATAATATATACATCCATACATAATACACCATTATTGGTGGTTAGCTTGTTATATTGTTATAGCAAATGAAAGGCGCTGAGAAGACACAAAGAATGTTTTGCTATCAATGCTGAAGTTAAAGTTAATGCTAAAATGAAAAAGTTGGAATGTTATAACCATTTAGCCACAGGGTTTATGCAATTTCTGCTTCTAAATGGTGGTTGTTGACTTCCAATCTGTACAACAAGCACCAAGGTCAACGCTGCATTCACCCACGTACTGCTCACAGTAGTCAACATCTTGACATTGTGTAATAAGGATAACACAATCACTACATGTATAAATATCTGAAGGCATCTTGACATTGATTCACATTACAAATAAATCTGCAAAAGAAACTCCTAAGTGATTGTAAGCTGTGCTTGTCATGATGCCAGCTGAAGTGTTTTTTCTGCTAACCTGGGTAGTGTATACTTTGAATTGCATTTGAGTCAGTGAAACCCAATGACGGGAGGTGACTGGAATGATTCTAAGGAACCCTTGCTATCCTCCTTCTCATCTGCAAGGTCATCTGCCCAGCTTCTTGGCACCCATGTGATGGGAGATGTTGGCTTCTCACAGTCTGTGATACAGGGCAGCTCTTCAAGCAGATTGCTTCAGGGACCTCAGACCTTTCCTGTTCATGCTGTTAGGGAGACCTCCAGGAGGACAGCCTTGGGGTAAGAGTTGCCTTGCAAAGAATCTCCTTGTTGGTTTGCTTTCTGGCAGTTGTTCCTAATAGGAACAAAGCCACATTTCAAAATGCTGAAATCCTCCACAAAATCAATTTTCCTTCCAGCACCCTGCTCTCCTGATGAGAGGGTGTGTTCATAAAGGGCTTCCAAATAACAGAAATGAAGAAAACACATTGTCACAAGAATGACTTTCGACACTTAAAAATTGCTTTCTGAACCTGTTTGAGATTGTCAGCTAATAGAGTACCCTTCTTTCATAACTCCTTTGTAGCAATGCACAGCTGGGTGAAAATCCACCTCAAACAATACTTACTTTTGTCTTTCCTTATTTATCACTGTTATCATTACTTTTTACTTTGGTTACCAGATGTTTCTTTAGTGCTCTGACATCCTTTATAATTTGCGTATTTGTTAATTTCACTGGCAGAAAAGTCAACGTACTGTACAGTATGCACTTTGTATTTAACACTTATATGTATGTGGCATACGCAATAGGAAAAGCTCCTCTGATATCCCCAATACATACTGAATGTACAAATTTAACATACTTTTTAAAATTCATGTATTTGGGCTTTTCTTTTGTGCCATGCAAAAATGCCTGATTATTTAGACCACAGCTCAAATCCAGGGACGAATCATTCTGAGTCTACAGTATAAACTCATAGCATTCAGGCTGTGGCTATGATGAACAAATCAGTAATTAATTGGGCATTCATTCCAGTGACCTGTCAGCATTCAAATGCTTTAATTAGATGGAGAAATGGAGGCAAGTAATGAGGGCCAAATCTGTATCCTTTTGAATTCAGTGGCAAAACATCCACTTGCTGCAATAAGATTTAGTCCTAAATGCACGACAGCACTCTATAGAAGATGTCGTCTCCACCAACTGTGGTTCAAGTGTATAATACTGATAACGTCACTGGTATTGTATCTTTCGTTAAGGAAACAATGATGCTCTTAGGAAGCTTTTTGTCTGCTCATGCATACAAAACAGGCAATTTTCATAAAGTATTAATTGCAAATTATCTAGTATAAATGAGGGTCCCAAAAAGAAAAATCTACTTTATACTGTATCTGCTGTTTATTTCATTATTAGTATTCTTCATTGTTTTGCTTATGTGGTACAGCTGAAAGGAAATACCATATCCTCTACCAAGCAATCACAGTTTAAATATGCAGGTGTATACAGACCTGAAGTTTTTTATTCTATTCCCAAGTTTTTTTCAGAAGTATTCAAACATATATGTATCTAAATGTACACTAGAAGCCTGTATCTACTTATGTGTTCCTACGTATTTTTGCCAGTTTCAATTTACAGACATAGATGAACCACATTCAAAATTTCTGCACTAGATTAAAATTCTGGTGATACATTTTAAGTGTTTTCTATCTCTTCTAAAGGTACTCTTTGTAGCTCAGCACCTGTTTGTTGCTGCCTAGCTAGCATTAACTTTGCACTTGAAGTGCAGGTTTGAACTCTTTGTTATGAAAAATATAAACCAGTTTTGAAAATTGACTTATCATTTGGACATTCTTTCAAATTAGATTTATTTTATATTCTTTCAAAAGTGCTTTTATTTTCCCTATGTATTTTTTTAAACAACTCTTCTAATTTACAAGATATGTAACAAACTTCATGGCAAAATGCAGTGCCACACAGGGGTACCCACACTAGCTTTGAATGAGGAACATACCTCCATCCTAGGGAATCATAAGCATCTAAGCATCTTCCTCCACTTGCTTCTCTTCCTGGCTGTTATAAACTGCCTTCTCATTTTGCAGCCTTAATATATTCATGGCCATCTTACACAATTTTCTTCTTGTGCATATACTGTTCTCTTTCTTTTTGTTTAAATAGTGTTTTCCCTTTATGTTTTTAAACCTATACTGAACTTTATTTATAAAACAAAAATATATTCTCCATTAGCCTTTGCTTTGCAAGGCTAAGCCTCTGCAGGTCTCCTGTCAAAAGTATGGTTTCCCTTCCTCTGAACATCCAAGCATGTTCATCTTTGCTGAACACAAGTGAACCAAGCTGTATGCAGTTTTTCAGATGAAGTCTCAACGGTATAGAAGCATTAGTACTTCTCGATACCTACCGAAAATACCCCACATGACATATTTGGGGATTAGGTTTGTACTTTTCACAGCCAAATCAATCTGAAGTTCACAGATTTGCTGTGATCAACTGATATATCCTAGGTATTCCCCTCTTCTGTCATTTCAAAATGATGAATTGTCAGCCTATAACAGAGATTCTTGTTATTAGACCTGAAGTACATGACTTTGCAATTTGTACAATTATACCTCATTCCTTCTTTTCTAATTCACTCAACTCTTCCAATATTATATTCTGATTCCTCTTTAAATTACTGTTTCCAGTGCTTTGTCGTTGGCTGTTTTCATTCCTCTTCAAGTGACTGACACAAGCCCTCAACCCCTCCCCACCATATGCCTTATACGGTTCCTCATAACCATTGCATTGAAGTAGATCTCTGTTTCATCTAGATTTTTTTCCAGAAGGAATGTCACAAGCTGTCTTAAAGATAGGGTTGAACAAACTTCATAACAGCTTCCAAACAGCTGAATCTTCAAAAAATTTCAGTTTCAGAGTAGTATTTCAAATATATCACTACTAAACTCCTGAAAGAAGGTCATTTGCAAAATCCTCAATGCATTTCACTCCTTTCTTTTTATAGGCTCATTGCTAGAACTCACCCCTATATCCTTCCCTGGGCCTCAATAAGGTTTTTGGGTTTTTTCTGGTCTTTCCCACAAGTGCCTCACATAACTTCTGTACTTGAGTGAGAAACACCTTGGGTACTGTGCTCAGTTTTGGGGGGTCTTTATTTTTTCCATTTATAAGACTCACCATCTGGGAGCAGAGCTGTTTTATCCATCTGGGAGCAGAGCAGCTTCCCACCCCTGCTGAGAGCAGTGGTCTCACCTCCAGAACTGCTAAATAACACAGAGTTCTTCTGACTATAGCAACTTAAAAATCCCTAGCCTATTTTAAGAAGAGATCAGTATCTGACAGGCATAAATTTCTGGGACTAGAAAGGGTGATAGTCAATACGGTCATCTGAGCCAAGCCATACAGCCATGCTGACTGAAGTTTGCCACAGCAGTAGGACACTGGCATCATCCCTAAGGATACTTTTAAGCTCCACAACATGTGTCTGAAATTGTTCTGCTTGGCTCTGGAACTGAATAAATCTCTGCAGCGTTCCTCAAATACCTACTTAGCACCAGTCCTATTGCCTGAGCAAGCTCACCAGAGTCCAGTGTTTTGTAGCTGCCTATTTAGCTCAGCTGGTCTACTACCCTATCTGCTCAGAAATTATCTAAAGAACTAGAACCAAGGGTTCTTGAGCTCAGATAACTACACCCGCAACTTAAGACTGGATTTTGATTTGTTTTCCACTGAATGCCTCCAAATACTCCTTGAGAAAACAGGGGCAGGTGTACAGGTTCTCAGCATCCCTACATCTATCACACACCAGGCTATCACAACATCTCTCAGTCTTGTGATGACTCGGAGATTTCCTCTTGTCATCTAGCCCTCTTTGGTGGATTTAGACACAAGATTTTTGTTACCAAAGTGACAATCATGAGGCTTTTACTCAATGTGCTGGTAGACAAAGCTCATATATTATCACATGCCACCGTCTAGCAGGGTCTGCCACAATGTCTGCATTAGCCCCAGTGAAGGAGGTTTTTCTTGCTGTAATTCCCCAAGATACCACTGGTGGTCTGAAAGTCTCCATGTGAAATGATGAACTGTCTTACCCCACAATGACTGCACCACACATACTGCCAAGGAAACCCTGTACAAACTGCAGTATCCACCAGACCTTCTTCAATCCGTAGAAAGAGACCAGCCAGTTCCTTGTACCAAGAAACATACAGAAATCACTGTGCTCCATTGCTCTTGATTTCCCAGTCTTCATACCAAAAGCAGGAATCATCAAAACAATGCTATGTTAGTGCTGAGCTTTTTGATGCCACAAATTATGACCTCAGGTGTTTGAGACCCCTGTGAGAGTTGAATCGAAATCCTCCCTTCACCAGCCACTCCTTTGACCCAGGCAGCAGATTGCCTTAGACCAGTGGGTATCAACATTGTCTCTCAAGTCTTATCCACTCCACTAATCCACACAACTTATGAATTTTGTCCCAGCCCTCCTGCGCTGTCTATCTCCAAGGACCTCTCCTTCTGGAGCCTGTGGTGGCCTGCAGTGGCCTGCGGTGGCAGAGCTTGCACATGCTAGAAAAAACAAATGCTGATTGTAGTTCTCCACTGTTATATCTATCTCAACTGATTCAACAGTAGCGCTTTCTGTTAATCAAAGAAGGGTGGAGGCCAGACACCTGGCACAGACTTAAGAAACTTGGAAGACTTTTAATCACAAGTTCCCTGTCATAGTCATAGCATGAACAACTCTTTCTGTTGAGCAAGGATATATATTTGCACCTCTCAGTCTGCAAGATGAATGCTTCCACATCTCAGACAGGTTTCCACTTTGCCCTGGGTCAGAATCTTTTCTTTTGTGGCAGGTCTTCCTATTCGACCTCTTTGTACCAGTGAATATACCCACTGGGTATATGGCTTCCATACACATCTACCTGACGGAAAGCAGTGTGATACTTCATTCCTGTTTAAGGCAGCAAAATAAATTTGGTGCCAGGTGCTTTAGCCCCACTTGCTGTTATGAGGCTCTACATCCACGCTACAAAGGTTTTATACTGTATTTAGATTTTGTTTTAAAATGGCTATGTATTTTACACTTCTGGTTTGTAAATTAAGCTCATGCTCATAAACAGCTTAAGAAAAATAGAATATGCCTGAGTCTTCAGTCTGAAATGAGAAATGGGGCTGACCCAAACACCTCTGTTTTAGGACTACTGTCACTTACGGTCGATCTGTGAATATTATGTCCTCAACTGGGTCATCCAATATAACAACTTTCATGGGTTTCCCACCTAATACCTCTTGTAAGATGACCACCAAAGTGAGCAGTATATGAATGAATGCAGCAGTCACTGCACTTAAAATCTCCAGATATCTACTTTAACATTACCTCAAAGAATGTGTTTAGAAACTGGTTTACTGATCGTATGGACCATAATGGTCTCTCCCTTTGGACATTCGATACATGCACATGTATCATGCTTGCCAGCATCATCACTGTGTATGTAAGAGTGTCAATGCAGCAGATAAACAAACATATTCTTAACTTGCCAGAATTATGTGTTTATATCATAAATTTGCAGTGCCTAGTCTGTCCTACTTCATTCTTTATTCCAGGTGTTACAACCGAGTGGTCTGAGGGACCTACTCAATGAGCATAAGTAGCAATGGATAAAAAAAAAATCTGCTATTTCTCCTTCAGAAATATAAATGGCATACTAAGTTACAAAATAACCACAGTCATATTTATACAATTTATTGTCCTTTTTAGTGCCTCTTATCTTAGCATCCAAGTATTACGATGGCTTCCAGATATGACCAAAAAGAGGAGTTTTCTGTGTGGGAAGCCTACCACTGAATCAAAGTACATGCTTTTTTTCAAACATCGTAATCACAACTGTGTTTCTTTTTACCTCTAGTTGTGTTTGCCTGAGATTCCTCACCCTGCTGGCAGGTGTTGATCCAGCTGGGAAAGCGTAAACGGGGTTTTTTGCTGACTCAGTAACAAAGCCAGCTCATTATTCCATGCAGATATAAGAGAAATAAAGAGAAATCATGACACAGAGAGCGGTAAGGTTTTGGTAGCCAAGTCCTGAGGGAAGAAGGCATAGGGAAAACCAAATCCAAAGAAAAGTTTCAGGTTGTGATTTCATAGCAAATTCTTTCAGGATGACCTTTGTGTTAATAAGCAAGGTTTATTAATGAAGAAATCCACTTGCCTGCACCCAAACATGCATGAATATTAGTCAATATTCTTTTTAATAGCTGCTTTCTGTTGCATGAATGTCTATCAGCCACCCATAATTCTCAGACAACATGTCTGCAGCCAGCTTTTGTGAACATGTTAATTAGGAAGTCTGTACCAGCTGAGTTTCTAAGATGAACAGCAAATAGTACTGCTCGTGCACCCCACCCCCACAGCAGGCACCCAAACAGCATGGTTTATTCAACAGAAATAATGCAGAGGAGAGAGACCAGGTAGATTTGGAAGCTCAGAGCTGTAATACAAAACTATAAATCCTGCCTACATAGAGAGCTTAAGTGCCACACTGGCATTCAGTGACAAACAGTGGTCTCAGATCTTGGATTTTATGGTTGCCTCGAGTAGCAAAAATGGTTCGTTTCATAACATTGCGAAGAACCTATTGGGCCCTAGCACATACAAATATGTTGAAGTGTAAGCAGAGAGGTAATTCATTCTGTACCCTCCCATTGGCAGAGAGGTAACCTGCCACAGAACGTACAACCGTGAATTAACTTTCCTTACCCCAAGGTAATCATTTGGTTTTATAGATAAAATTTGGGATTATAAATTATCTGCTTCAGCACAATTACTTTGTTAAATGATTTCTTGGCTATTAATGACACAAGTAAAATCTTCACGAGATGGGGCTGCTCCACGTTCAATAGAATTGATATCAAAGAAATAAAAGCCTGTGAAAATTTGAATAGCAAAGATTGGCTTGTGAAAATACTTGTAGTATAAGTGTTTGTATGGAAAATTAATGGTGGCACGGAGAATTAATGGTGGCACAGCTGTATTGAATACACTGCAGTCACTCTATATGCTTTAGGAAGGAGGGAGGCATTATACAGCCTGAAGAAAGACGTGTAAATATCGCTTTACATAAGACAGTTGCTCATAGTAAGGTAGGACGTAAACTTACAGTATCGTGACTCTTTCATGGAAGTTTCTCTTTAGGTTTTGTGGACAGCAGGGTAAGAAACTTCTGATAGTGTCACGGTGGTTGGAGATATCTATTGTGATAAGAGACTTTGTACTTGGCTCAGCATTTATGACTCTGATAGAATTAAAAAAGAAAAAAAAGAAAACTGTATTTCAGACTACAAGTAATGTAATAAAAAAGGAAAGGAGGAGCAGAGAAGTCTCCTCTGAAGTTCCAAGCAATAATACCTCACCGCAAAGCTCTGCAGTTTGTCAGGAAAAGGTCATGTTCCCAAAACCAGAAGTCCAAACTTAATCTAAAAGTACTGAGCAGGGCTGGAGAAACAAGTACAGTCCATTCACAGATAGAAATTGCCTGCTACTGTGTTATAATCTTTTCTTTTTTTTCTCCATTTTCAAATTTCAAATTTTCTTCAACAATGTAAGTTTTTCACAAAGCGGTACCCTGAGCAGATCTTGCAGCTTGTTTTAAAATAAAAGAGGCAGAGAAAGTTGGTGCTTTGCAAAGACATCTTCATGAAGTGTGGTGAGAGGCTTCAGTGGCTTGCTGTGCTTTTTATTTCCCCAGGAAGCTGTAGGGCTAGAGGGCATTGGTTATGTGGGGCACCACTAAATTCATGCATGTTTGGAAATGGGAATGCAGCTTTTCCAATCTGCCACTGAGAAGAAAATAAATGATAGAAATGTATTGTCTCTGAGATTTAAGCTTTTCCTTCTCCACTGCTGTTGACATCTGACACCCCACAAACTTTCCAGCACTTATCTACAGTATCTCAGTACCATTTTCACCTTCTTCTCTTCCTGCCTCCTAAACACATACACACACACACACACACACACAGAGAACTACAAACACTGTTTCCACACCCTAAGGAGCCGTCCCTCAGAAGCCATTTTCACGTCAGGGCTATCCTTCTAAAATCTGCACCTTCTTGGCCATCCATTGTTAAAAGTAACTATTCCCATGGAAAATATGGGTATCAGAATTAGAACTGCTCGAATATAATAGCATCTCTGCACACTAATGTTTACTGTCTCACCCTCAAGTAATTCTGGCATTTTCATTGTCCTTAAAATTCAATCAAATGAACATTCCCTCTTAAGAGTTTTTGAAAACCCAAATTATTCATAAGTTTAGAATGCCAATGGTTATCTCAAAGAGGCCCATGTTCCCCTGAAAATTTCAGAATTTAAGCAAATTAAAAAAATCACTTCAGGTATCAATTATCCTCTACTACAGTTTCTTACATACTTCTTACACCTGTCACTGGGGCTTACATAGCAAGAAAAGTGAACACTCCCTATAAAAAATGTGAGCATTTCTCTCCCTCATACTGAAAAGGTGCATTGTGGAACACAACTATATTTTATTAATTTTTCACTTAAACCTTTTAAAGTGCCTGTGAAAAAAAAATTGGCATATTTGGAAAGTTTTATCTGCAGTAATAATGGACCTAATGTTTCTCCATCAGCATTGATAAGACAGTGTTCTGGGTTCAGTTATAAGTGGTTCATCGACACTCAGCGAGCCCATCAATACCTTTGTCATGAGAAATGCAAAGAACACTGAAGAGCATGTTAAGAAACAATATTTTCTTTATACAGTTTAATATCTTTATATAGATGCTTGAAATATGGCAAAATGAAAAGCATATGTCCCTCTTACACATAAAAACATTCACTCTCTCCGTATCAGCATGGCAACAAGAGGTTCATGAATACAGCTGTTCAGGCTACAGCTGTTCAGGTTCAGCACAAGACCCCAACGAGGTTTCAAGAAGAACTCCTGGTGAAAACATGCACTTTCACAAGCTTCACGAGTTGGGGTTTTTTCCCAGCTGGGGCTTTCTGAGACCTTTTTTGGGGGTTAGTTTTGGTTTGGTTTTTTTAAGGAATCTGAGTTTTAAAAAGTCTTCTGAAATATAGATAAAGACTCATTACCACTTCTAAAAAGGAGCCAGAAGTTGCACAGTGGTAGTGTGAGAACCTCAACTTTTGTAGGGCATTTTGCATTTTATTGAGAATGTGAAAACTCTGAGTGAGAATGAGGTCATTTTGTCTGAAGAGATCTAAAACCTTTAGTGAGTTTTTGTCAAACACGCAATTTTTCCCTAGAAATTAAGGCAGTGTCTGCAGATATTTGTATTATTTTTTGCCAGTTTATCTTGGCGGCTTTGCTTTGCTTTAGTTTGTTTATTTCAGATGGATTTCATTTGGTTAGGGGTTTTGGTTTGATTCATTTTGCTTTCCACCCAGTTGTGCAGGGAAAGGTTTTATTGTGGACAGTGATTATTTTTATTTTCTTCATGCACATACCAATATTTTTCCTTATGGTCATTTTCAGAAAAAGAAAAAAAATCCCCAAAATCGTGATTTACTATTGTCCCTGTGACTTACCTGGGCACTTTTCTATACACATCCAGAAAGGAGGGCACCCTTGTTTC
Source organism: Fregata magnificens (assembly GCA_013389945.1). Taxonomy (NCBI): domain Eukaryota; kingdom Metazoa; phylum Chordata; class Aves; order Suliformes; family Fregatidae; genus Fregata; species Fregata magnificens. Next base: position 183,369 of record WAAD01014711.1, read on the forward strand.
TGGAAAATGGTCACAGTGCCTACTGCATCCTCATTAATACAGCAATTCCTTAACACAATGACAGATAAAAGAACTTTCCTTTTATTGAACTAAATGCTGGTTTTACATAAAATAGACCATAATTCAGAGTCTGTAATGTCTACTGAAAGGTTAGACTCGTTACCATCCAAATAGGCTGAGCTAATAAAAATTATATTTGTTACAATCCAAATAGATTAACCGGCCTTAAGGGCTTAGCTATGTATCACACTTTTCAATTTTCCTATAATTAAATTAACATAAAACAGACTTGACAAATAAATGACTGTATCAGAAACACTTAAGCTCTATTTAACCAAAATAACTGTTCTATTTACATATACAGCAACCTGTGTCTATTTTGGGAGCTATAAGAAACCTATCTAGTTAGCAAATCCTTGGGTGCCCAGAGTCTGCTAACAGTCTTGGTCCCAGCCTTTCTGTGAACCACATATACCCTAAATGATAGATTTCATGGTTTAAGCTTCTGCACTCCCTGTTGGTTCGCTGTCAACCAGATACCTCCTCTGATGCCCTGTCACACCTAAGCAATGGCCTTGAAAGGCTTCACATGCAGAGCTTAGCTTTATTCACTGAGTAGCTCTTTTGACTAAACGATTTCAGTGGGATTACTTATATTTTATGAAGGTAAGCATATGTGTATGTCTCTGCAGGACAGTGATTTTAGTCTCTTCACCACATTTTCCCCGTCCATACATACATCTGCTACCCACATATCTAAGCTGAAATAAGGTCTCCAGTAACGTCTCTTGGATGACAGCAGGCTAACTCTTTAATAGTTTTAGCAGTTCATTAATGAAGGCTGCACGGTTTATTCAGCAGCATTGACCTTCCTAAAAACACCCTGGCTCTTCATAAACTATGTCTCTACCTATTAGCTTTCTGGCCCTCTTTTCCCTCTCTTCCATTCCACTGTAAATCTTGAAACCATAATACTCCAAACCTTAATTTTCACTACGTCTCCTACTTACCTATAAAAAGAAAGAACGAATGAGATGCAAATACATATACAATCTCCTCTGTGGTCGCCCCTTTGGATGAAAGACCACAGGCATAACCTTAGTGGTTGGCAAGGGCATATGAGACAGTGGTCAAGATAGTAATTTTCCCTCTTGTTTCACTTGGGAGTGTGTTTGCGCGCATGGCTGGGGAAGGTTTTCCCTTGATGAGGGCAGTTGGAAAGCTATTCACAGAAGTTTTGCTTCCCTTTCTGGTGTGGACTTTAAAAGCATAGTATGATGTGACATCAAGGAAAGAGTTTACAGAGACCATACCAGGTGTCTGCGATATAGGACATGTTGGACGTGGTCATGTTTTTCGAGAGCTTTTTCTGTCACACTTTCACATAGCAAGTGAAATAATGAAATTGATTTGTAACCTGGTTTTGCAAAAGCTCTGAAACTCTAGCTGCTATGCTGTAATGTGTGTGTGGTTTGGCAAATGGCAAAGAGAATAGTTTCCACTTTCCATAAAGCCATGCAAAATCCACTTAAGTTTCTTAGGGCTTTGTGCTATAATTAACCATTCTGGGAGTGCTATTGTCTGAGGACTGTGCCTTTAAGCCCCTTCTCCTCCCTGTAGGACCTCACTTGGAGCAGAGGAGTACAAATGGAGTAGAGATCGGCAAGCTGGATACTTAAATGTTTCTTTAGCCACCACTTTTCTGGTACCTATTTTATGAACAATTTGCTGCCTATTGCAGAAATGATCAGTATTGCACCTCAGGTATTCTCCCTAAATTGCAATTGTGCCGCCTAGATCTAAGCTATAAATATCAACGTATATCAGAGAAGTTTGCTTTAAAAAGAAAGAAAAAGAGAAATGGATACTATTTTTAAATGCAGCCCTAGAATCAGGTGGCTTCATGCTGTTATGATAAGAAGCTGAGTGGCACCAGCTGAGAAGGAGGTCTAAGCAGCAGCATAACCTCCTCTCCCTGCAGCCAGCCCAATAATCAGGAACTTGTGCTCCAATGGGTGGGAGGGGAACAAGGTGATGATTATTGTTTTACCTTGGACTTCCTCAGGGGAATTAATTGAGCTTTTGAAATTCTGTTCTTCAGAGTGTAGTCTTCATGGCTTTCCCTTGTGCAGACTCGTAGCAGCCTTTCCACATGACTCCTGCAAGGGCCAATAGCAAGAAGAGGGCCAGAGCTGTTCAAGCACAACCTTAAAAGGAGACCAGGTCACCCTAACAAACTCCACCATCCTGCAAGTTATGGCTAACCCAGGATCAGTCTGGAGCAGAGCAGAGACTTGGACCTGTGAGATGAAGGGTTGATAGCACAGTTTCCTAAGCTGAAATTCAAGGTGTGTTTTCCATCCTTTTTTTCCCTTCTCTATACATAAGCTGGTGTGTCCTTGTGGGGTTTGTTTTTGGATTGCATTTAAACTATAGAAGATTCAGAGCAACTGACAACTTAGGACAGTGCAAGGGCTATTGCAGTATGGATCTCTCAGAAGATGTTTTATAACATTCATTCTTGCTTGCCAATATGGGATTTACAAGGCCAGGGGAAAAAGAAGAAGAAGGAAAAGAAAAAAAAAAAAAAGAGGGGGGAAAAAAAGCAATGGGGGTGAGACTGTGAAACAATATATCTTTTGTTCTGCAGGCTGAAAGACGTCGCAAGCTGTTAACTCTTTAGGACTTATTACACACTGTTTCCTTTACATGCCACCCAACACTTCCCTCTAAACTATTGCTGGTTCTCTGCCTTCACCTTTGGTGAAGCCCGACAGTATCTGGGTTAAAAACAGAGCAGTACAGTATACACAAATTCAGAGCTGCAGAATAGCTGTACTTTGACTTCTGAGGTATTCTCTATGCTCCCTTTTCCTCAGCTTTATGTATTAAAGCTTATTTTTAACTAAAGCTATGATCCTAAGCTTCTTCACAGCCTCAACTAAGCTGTGTGATTCATGTTTCAAAGCCTAATATTTTAGCCTCAAAAGCAGGATGAAATACTGTCATTTGAGTTTTTTAATGACTATGGACTAGCACATGCTTTTTCAGCCTTTCCTCAAAGACTCCAAATTAGAATAAAACTAATTTCCACAGCACATGTAAGCCAATAAAAAGAGTATAGCAAGAGGAGGATACGGAGCTGGAAGAGAATAGCATGGTACCGGGATTTGAGCTGAGTTTGTAGTGTATAATGATAAATTATGTACAAATATTATTACTATTATTGTTATGTATTATTATTCTGTGCCAGCACTCTTTGCTGGTATGTCAGTCCAGAATGCAAAATTCTTCTGTTTTTCCTCCCCTTTGCGCAGTCTGAATAATGGGGCTTATTTTGTGCAAGTTTTGCCCCAGGGTTTCCCTTCTCTGACTGGCAGATGAATATGTGGTTATAGCCTTCCGCTCCTAGCCTGTGGAGCCACCCAGCTCCTCTGCTGTGATGCTTTCTGTAGCATAATACTCATGTGGAGCTTTACAACAGAGAGGACAAGTGGTCATGGAAGCTTAGCTGGTAATCCAAAGCCCCTTGAAACCAAAGGGCACTCTCCCGTTGGCCTCAGTGTGCTGCCAAATTCTACTCTGGGAGGTAGAGGAGGGGAAATGCTGTGTGAGAAATTTAGGGAGGATGCGAGAATGGGGGAAATGGATCAGGGAAGATGAAAGAAAAGGAAAAAGGAAAGTGGGAGTGAGAGGTGGTATTTAATAATAAGGGTCTTTTGGGAATAAATTGCAGTAAGCACTGAACAGCAAGAGTGAGGAGGTGGCCCTGCAGTGAGGATCTGTGAAAAGGATAGAGACCAACACAATGACATCTCCATAAAGGAATGCAGATGAGACTTTTTCTGCACAAACCTGGAGGCAGAAAAATTAAAAGTATTCCAGGCTTCCCAAGGTAAATTGGAGATTCAGTCTGAGGCATCCCTTCCTGTGGATTTCTCTTTCTGTTCTTGTCTTTGTGGCGCAAATCAGGAGTTGCCTAATTACCTACCTCAGCATGGGCAGAGTTAAAGAGAGAGGTCTTATTGTTTGGTGTCTTATCTCCAAGAACCTGAATAATCAAATTTTTGATGATGCAGCAGGCAAAGAATAAGAAGCTATGCAGTGTTGTGTAGCTATTTTTCCATGGGATGTCCTGAGGAAACAAATATCGCAGCCAAAAGAGTGGCAAAGAGCTGCTGTAGTCATTTAGTCGCTTGACTCGTCCTTTCTATAAACAACCATAGAAAAACAGAATAACTCTGTGAAGAAATGGCATCTAAAGCACATTATATAGTCAAAGACATTAGATTTGCAGAAGATGTCCCTTTGGAGTTCAAGGAACAAACACACACAATCCTCTATCACTGAAGAAAACAAAACGGTTGACCGGACTGTTGGGGTGTTCCTCGAGTTCTGCCAGTGCCGTTCCTCTGATGTAACTGTGGTCTGCAAACCCGCCATACCACACTTGGCATGTTGCTGGGGTGGTTGTAAGCCAAAACTGAGTTTTCCCAGGCTGTGTTGGTCATCCGGTTTCAATGATCACCAGTAAAATCATAGACACTTTATGCAACAGAGGCATTAAGGTCACAGTCAGGTTTTTTGGCAGTATAGCATGCTTTTTACCATCTAAATATTTTTCTTTACCGTGTTATAGATAGAAGTCACAGTTAATGAAGGATGAAAAGATCTAGAAAGACTTTTCATCAATTGCATGAAAACATAAGCATATCTTGGTTACAAGGAAAGAAAAAGCTGTGTGAATTATTTACTGTCAGAAATGTAAAGAATAACACTGAGTAAAAATAATAAGTGCTATTCAAATGCAATAGAAGCCAGTAGAAGGCGGGTACTTGCATTTAAAAAGTTATTGTGTTCATGGCTTCCTTTATTTTGGTGGTGGCAGAATGTAAAGAACAAAATAAATTAGAACCAAAAATGGAAAAGATGGGATTAATATACAGCAGGGCTGTGAATGATTTGCTTCTCTTCCCACAATGCCCCTCTCCAGCTTATCTGAACACTTAGCTATCTTTATTTCCATAAAGAATGCATTTTATTCTGAAGGAAGCTAGGATGTGCTTTTTAAAATAAAGCAAAAACTTTATTAAAATTCAAAAGAAAAGTAAACAGAGATGATTTGGGAAGCTTTATTCATTTATTTGGGCAAACACTGCTAAAAACATTTAGGTGCACTGCGTGTTTAAAAAGTAATAAATAGCTATTGTGCTTACTTCATAAACTTGTCAGAGTGTCTTCATTTTATTTTCCTGAACAAACTGAATTTCTGTACTCCTCATCCCCAGCCAGTTAATAAATACATCACCCTAAAAAGTGCTGTGGTATTAAATTTACAGCAGATAAAATATGGATGAAGTTGCTGTGCTTCAGGTACGTCAACTGTGATTTAATATCTCTGACTACCCTTATGAGGAGTAAAAGATTACTCGGCTGCTCCAACAGCAAGATACTGACCTTTGCTCTCAAGTAACAGCCACTCAGCAAATAGTACCAAATGAAGAAGTAGAATAACATATAGATTTGCCATAAGAAAAAATTGATCTAAATCCATATATCAAATCTGCTGATCAGAGCTCTGCAGAAAAAGTACCTCATAATCTTTAGTGTGGAATTGCAGAAACTTTTCGTGGAAAAGAAACTGTGGGTTTTATTTGAAGTAAAAGATTTCTTGGGGCAAAAGGGTTTTACATCTGTACGTGTGGTGTGTGGAGAGAGACATACATATATACGTGTATATATATATGCCGCCCCAAGACATCTTCAAGTACAAAAACATCCACTGATCTACTAGATCATCAGCTAGTGATTTAGAAATCAGTCTTATCCCCATTTTCCATTTTTCTGTTAATTCTGTGAAAGAATGGAGAAAAGTATAACATGGTCTCTGTAAACGAAAGCAAAATTCCTCTGGGAAATCTCATAACAGTCTGATTTAATTTATATCTTTAAAAAAAAGTTATATCTAAAGGTGATAAAAATCCCCAGGAAGAAATGTTTGTTAGCAAAGAAAATAAATTCTTGCGATTTACATTTTGCCTTCAGAAAAGGTGGGTGAGTGAAAAGGTGCCGCTCCGCACTTCAAAGCGAAAGCAAATGAAAAATTTTCAACAACAAAGCCAAAATATGAAACAGACAAATCACTCTGCTGAGTACTTTTTAACCTACGGTGGCACATGTTAACAAAGCAGCTGCTGTATATATTATAAGGATTGAAAAGTTAATCTTTAAACGTGGAAGTAAAATAAGAAACTTCCCTAATTAGTGCTGATTAGTCCTACTTAAGGAGGTAGAACTTGATTTACAATGGTAAAATCAGTAGATTTATACCAGTATTAAACTTGCACAGGTAAGATTTTCTCAGGCCATTAAAAAATTGTTAAAAAAACTTCTTTCTCTAACAGCCATAATTTTAACATGATCTAATAATATTTATGCCTTATATTCTGACAGTTATGTACATATTATAACTTGATATCATAAGTAATTTCTGAATCCAATGTGTTTGTGTCCACACAAATGAAAGCCTTGTTCAATTCCCAGTTCAATACGCAGTGCAAGATATTATTTTTAATAGGTAGGATTTTCTTCCTGAAGAGGTGATTTGATTAACAAGTCCAAGAAAAATAACATGATATTTGTTTGCTGTGGTTATATTATGAATGATAAACCATGACCCTTAAAATTTATCGATGTATTTTTGTGAAAGCTGGATTTCTTTCCAACTGAAACTTAGGAAATAATGTGATTTAAAAATGTGAAAGTGGTGACATTTGTTTCAGGATTTTGGTTGGGGTTTTCCTTTCAATTAAAACACACTCTTGCTATTAAGATGCACTGGCTTGGTTGAACAAGAATGTGCATCCTGCCCACCGTAGCCCAGATGTTACTCATTCAAACAGACATCAGCCCATAAACCTTTCTAAACAAGTGCTTTCTCCACTCTGATTGCACAATGGATTTCGTTGGGCAAGATGATATTTTCTTGAGTGACAGATGCTCATGCTGCAGCAGTACCATGGACACTCATAATGTCCTTGCAGAGCAGCTGCTCCTTGAGGATTTTATACTGTTTTCTTTGTGTTTGTAATAATAAAAGAAAAAAAAATTTACCCTTTAGACTTGAGCGTTAAAAAACACACACAACAATGAGAGCCAAGAGTTACTAGCAGGATTTAGGAAGTCTCAGAAGCTGAAGATGTGCAGATACTGTGACCCTTTTAATGGCATATCACTTCAAACAACATAAAAGTATTTTATTGGACATTCCTGCCCTGTCTGAACTGGTAGCAGAAAGCAGGCACAGGAGGGATCACAGAAGATGGAGGGAGGGAAAGAGGAAGAAGAAAGGATCATTGGCAGATAATCTGAGGGGCTCAATTTTTGCAAGATATGTGGGTGTTTTCTAAAATTTATGGATGGTTCCTAAATATTATTTATGTGCATTTGGACTTTTAGCAAGCAAGAAGAGATCAGATTTTTTAAAATATGCATTTTTATCATAATAGAAATAGTAAGCAGCAACATCTGTTCTCAATGCGTATTAGTCTAAACATTAGGAATTATCACTCAACAGTTTATTACAAAATGGATTTCAAATTAATTTCAGAATAGATAACTTCAAGAAAGCTGTTAGCACCCTAAAATGGAGGTAGGTAAAATCAAGAGGCATTCCTCAGCAACTCTTTTATGTCTCTGGCCAACAGAGTAGTATTTCTCTGGTACAACCAACGCAGTCTCAGTGACATCATGCTGTAGCCCATTACAGCATTCCTGAGCTCAGATGGCTGCAATATAAGCTCATTGAGCTGTTCCCTGCATGTCATAGAATATGACATGCCACAAATATTCATAGAATTCAGATGAATATTTTTCTTATTGCTACTTGGGTGTCACTTCACATAGCTAATACCCAGCCTCAATCCTAGCCTATAATCAGCAGTTAAGACCCAGCCTGTGGTGCTCATATGCTGATCAGGAGTGCTGACATGAGCAGAGGGTGGCATTTCACCTTGAAATCCCATTTAAGGGTATGAAAATGGGGGGGGCTAATGGTGAGAAACCTGTGCTAACCCTATACCACAAAAAAGATATTTTTTGTTGGACAATTTTCTGTGGACTATCGTGCTGAATTTGGCCCAAGCTAGTATGGACCCTCCCTCAGGGGCATCCAGGTGAGATGAAAACCATCCCTGCTCTCTAAGGGTCCTATGGAAGAAGGCACTTAACACTGAGGAAAAAAAAAAAAATTAGACACCTAAAGCTAGCATAAATGTTAGCTGTTTGCCTAGGCAGGCCAAATTTAGAAGATATGACTTGCCATATAGACCCTGCTGCTCATCATGTCAAGTCAGACGTAAGAGCCGCTGGCCAGGATATATAAAGTATTTATTGTTTTGCTGGTGCCTGCAGCACACCTGCCCTGTGGCCAACAAACCGGGTTCAGTTTTTAAAACCACCAAGTGTGAGAATAAGCATTTTTTTTTTAGAAAGGAAAGTTGTTCTAAAAGATAAAGTAAAACAATCTATCAAGGACATTACTCTCTCAGAGAATGACATTTGATCCCTCTTAATAGTGCTAGAGAGTATTCCGGAGAATACGCCTTGGAGGGGATAGTCCAAATCTAAAAGGCTTTGCTGGCAAACAGTGATTAAATAGATCAAGTCTAAATTGTTTAAAATCTGTAGTTTTATTAGTATTCTCCTGAAGTAATAGTGAATCTGATATTGAAAATACAGCACCAACACAGTTTTCAATTTCTTAAAACTTCCCTGCAGTACAGGGGGCAGGGGGTGAAGAGTTGAAGGTGGGAGAACGAGAAGTTGGGCATGGATTTTTTTTCTTTAGCCATTACAGAGAAACTGAGAGAAAATATGCTGATCTGAAACCTGGAAACCACAGTCGGGCTTTTGGGCATGCCAGGAGATATTTAAGACCACGTTTATGTGGAGGTGAAAAGACCTGAGGATTAAGGAGGCAAAAATAAATTTAAAAAGTCTGAGGGTTCAACGACATTTGAGGGGACAGCAGTAATGGAAAGCATGATACAGGCTGGAAAGGTCAAAAAAGGACCAGGGAAAACCTAGGTTTCTAGGAAGTAACATTGGGACATGTAGTATCAGACAGAATAGGGGTTGGTTGGACCGAGGGAAAGTGCAAAAACCCTTTTGGGAGATTGTAAAGAGGATCTGAGGACTCAGAGTTGCAGCAGGAGCTTTATTAGCAGAAAGCTTGCAGTGTGCTTGCCAGCTCTGGGAGACCTGGCTGCAGCACCAAGGACGTGGAGCTTCCTAATAAGCAGAGAGGAAGACTGTGAAGAAAAGCTCCTGGTTTTCCTTGTGCCTAGATTAGGCGCTCAGTGTGCTCTTCTTAGCCTAAAGCCAGTTCCCTGTGTAAGGACATCACGGCACAACGTCCACAGAAGGCTGAAGACTTAACCCAGATTTTATTCAGCAAGGATTGTTTGATAGCACAGTCTCCCCCGTGGCTGCTGCTGAGAACCGAGCTCTGCTTGTGCAGCCGTACAGTGAAGGATTGATTCTGCAAGCTGCTGAGCACACCTGGGAACCCTTCAGCCCACCTGAGTTCAGTGGGGCTTGTGAGCACTCAAATCCTCGCAGAAGTGATTGGCAGTTGCCGGATGGTGTCCTTAGAGAATAAATGTTGCTGGATGTTCCTTCACCTCCTTATTAGTAGCAAATTATACCTGCAGCTGTCCAAGATTATTTGACTCTGGCCTGTCCCATCCTTAATCAATTGCTGGTACGTGTGTGTGCAAGAGGTGAAAAAGCACATTCGTTCCTTTCCTTTCGAATATTGGGCCAAGAGACAAAATTAAAGGGGGGTGGGGGGGGAAGTAGAGGGAGGATTGACAAACATTCTTGCAAATAAAATCCATTGATTTACTCGGCTTTTTGCTAAGTCACAAAGATCTAGAAGAGTAAGAATTTATTCACAGAAATGTTCACAGAAAAGCAAAAGCAGAGCAAATCCTACCATGAATAAATATTCATGGGAGTATTTGCACTGGGAGAGCTCCCCTGGCTGTTCTAAAAGTCTTTTTTTTTTTCCTGTAGTGTGGCTGGAAAGGATAGAATTAAGTAGTTTCAAGAAGCGAAAAAGAAACATGAAGTAGTAGTCAGACAGAAGTGTATTTGCTGTTACTGCAGCCAGGAACAGTGAAGCTGAGCTCTGGGCAGGTGACTGTTCCACCTTACAACTGGTTTGCCTTCAGTCATGAGGCCGAAAACTGGTGGTCCAGAGAAACATGGCACAAGCAGCTTACCTGCCCATGCGGTGTAAGACAGACCAAAAGCTGGGGGATTGTTCATTAGTTGTCCCAGTGCAAACTTTCTCTGGCCATGAAAGGGGAGATGGGTGTTTAGGAAGCCACCATTTAGCTGATGCTGGAGTCTGTAGGTAGGAAATCTCCAGAGGCTCTTTAAGCAGTTGCTGGAGAAGGTAGTAGGTCAGGCACCAGACCGGGGACGAGGACAGAGATCTTCCCTGCCATGCCGTGGCTGCATTAGCAGTTACAGAGCCTCCTCTTTTTTTCCCTGACTAGGTAAATCAAAGATTTTTCCCTGCACAGTGGCACATCTCCAACAGTGCCCTGCTCAGGCTTACTTGTAACTTGAGGATTATGGGCTTCGAAACCTTTCGAGAGGAAGAGAGAAGTGGTCCAGCAGGACTGTTGCTATTACCACCACCACCCTTCTGCAGAAGCTCAGCTCTGGGGCTCTCTAATGGAGAAACAAGTTGTGCACAGCCACGAGAGGCACCTCGGGGTTACCTGCCACTCCTTGGCACATATCTGCTCCCTAAGCATTGCTGGTCTCTGCTCAGCACCTTGAATAGAGCCCACAGCTGGTTTCACCCTCTGATGGAAACTGCAGTGGCTGAAAAGATGATGCAAGTCCCACTCAGCCACTCCAACTACTGTCAGGGAAACGCCAATGTGCTACTGGTACTTTCAGCCCTGGTAGCTAAACCTTTCTGCAGTCATTAATGAGGAGCTTGACCCTCTTGCAACCTGGACAAGGGGAGACCCACTGAATGCCTGTGCATGCATCCAAGTCTGACAGTTACAATTTGGGACTGTGGCTCCAGGAAGAAAAAACCCTCCTCTTTCACCCTGACAGATTCACACCCCCTTGCTCTTATGAACAGAGTTAGTAGCACTCTTTCATATTAGTGAAAAGGCCTGATTACTTTTTTAGGTTGATTCTTAAAATGTATCTTTATAGTGAATTGAGAGAATTTTGTGGTCAAATATTAAAAAAAAAAATCCCAACAACCAAGACCAGAAACCTTACCAGTGTTGACCATATGCCTGAAAAGCTAACAGCACCTTGTCCTTTCATTGTATATTTTCAGTAAAAACAACAAAACTGAGAACCGGTGCTTACTTGACTTTGTTAGCACCTTTTAGTTATTTATTTTCCTTCCAGTTTTTCACCCTTGATGTATCTCCTAAGACTGTGAGCAGGATACATAGTGCTTCATATTCCAAGTGTTGAGGCCTATCTATCAAAAGCTGACTGGAGTGGGTGGTGAAATACAGTAGGAGGTGGCTAGCTACACAGTTGTACTATTAAATTACTGTCTGTCCAAGGAGAGTAATCTCTTGTTTCAGCAGCAGGTACTACTACCAGAGACTGTAAAAACCTCAAGCACTCTGAAATAGGCTGTCATATGGAGCACCATAAATTACATCAGTCAAATATTCCATCATTCATTCACTCCACAGTCTTACAGTGGGATGAATAGTCTGCTCAAGGGAGAAAAACAACCACCAACTTTCTGATTCCTTTTCTATTTACTTTCTGAGAGCGCTTCAGGGGCCACTTTCCTATGGGAAGTTTTAATTAACCATAAAACGTAATTTTCCATTTGCATAGCTGCAGGTTTCAGGGACACACGGGTTGCTCCCCAAAATGCAGCAGAGGTGTGGGATTTTCTTTTTCTTGAACTGCAGCTATTGTTATCCACCCTTTTATTAAGAAGTTTATGAAGTGCAGCATCAGTGACTTCCTTTTCATCTTTGTGGAACGGAACATTTGACAGTAAGTTAAAATCCTAAATAAAATATGAAAGCTGCCAGCACATGCCAAAAGTCTCTCGGAGAGCATATATGAAAAGTTGCTCCTAAGATGCAAATGTCACTAATACCATATGAAAATTGCAAAAAGGTATGTGAAAGTCACTAATGTGACATGAAAGAACAAAAGTCTTCAAATTATGTGAAAGTTGCTGTTCCGATATGTTACCCTTACCGTTCTAGTTACTTTCTATCCTATCTTATTAGCAACTTCCATTTCAAACTAATCTTTGATAAAAGTCTTATTATATTAACGGTTTTCCTTAAGTATCAGAAAATCGTATTTCCAGTTGCACTGTGTGAAGTGTGACCTCATTAGCAGACTTTTGTATCGGTGCATGGTTTTTTTACTCCCTTTCTGTTGGAAAATATGTGCATTCCTGCAGCCACACTCTCTGCTTGCTTTGTTTTTATAAAGGTATACACTGACTATGCTTCCCATGAAAGCTGAAGAGCAGACTCCAAGTAGGTTTTGGAATGGAGATTGCCATCCCCTGTATACTCTCAGTCCACGTTGCTAGTTACAGAGCTGTTTAAAAATGTCAATACCGTGTCTAGGAAGAGCCATGGTCTTTACGAAACCCTATCCAGATGAGAGCCTGAGCCCACAGTAAGATGCCACATGTGTCTGAGTTCTCCTTTCAGTGGAGAACTCTGGTGCAGAGTTTAAATCCATATTTGAATGGGGTGGGGGTGGTGTGTGCATTTTTACTAATCCTGTACAGACAGTGTTCAGTAAATCCCTACTTCTGCAATCAGAGATGAGCGTCCTTGTGGACCCCTTGAATGATGGTGAGACCTCATGAATGCATAAGAGCAGGGCAGCATGAAGCCGAGTTCAGGGTTATTAGTATTTCAGAGCTATTTCTCTACAGACCAGTGCCCGTGGAAGTGTCAAAGCTGAAATGATCTAGAACACGGACATAATAGACTTTGGGCTTTATGGGTCCACTGATTTGGAATATATTTTTATCAGCCAAGAGTCTTATTTTTTCTTTCCTTTTTGAAATCTTCTGTGAAGGTGACGAAATACATTGCATTGCTAGTTCTAGCTGCTGAAGTCCTGTGCTTCTCCCATGTAACTCGTGCAAGCAAAACACCACGTCAAGCATGCTATGAGAGGGTCAGGATGCTAATAGGAGATGAAAACATGAATAGATGACAAACATTTGTAGTGCAGATTTCCTGGCTCCATATGTAGGCCAGACCTGAGCTCTGCAGACTGTGAGGGGGTGGCTGTATTCCCTCACAGTGCAGTGCTCAGCCCATATAGTTAGCTTGGAAAAAAAGTACCTTCCACAAGTGAAATGGCCGTTGAATACCATGTGGTAAAGCCCTGTCCCAAGATGCATCAAAACAATGCATTGAGTGACATTAAACATTGCATCCTATTAACAGTTTCCCCTTATATTTGATTTTCATAGTGAGAAACTGCAATTAAACACTATAAATGCACTAGTCACAATCAGGTGACTGTTCCTAAGCAAGAACCTATAATTTGCCCCCAACAGACCCTCCTTCTTTGATTATCGGTCAGAAGATAATGCAGTTTGTACATTTAATAACAGTTTGGGTATACTGCTAAAAGATGAAGTTATTATAACTGTGTATTTACAAAAAAAACCCAACTTTGAAGCTAATAATCAAAAGATTAGAGAAAGGATATCTTTTAATTAATTTCAAACCCTGGATTGAGTATTAAATAGAAACATGAAAGAAAGATTTCCAATTGGAAGGGCTGGTAACTGAAGAGTCTCCACTCTCTTGAGGATTGCCATTTAATTTTAAACATTGATTTAAAATAAATGATGGTGCAGTCCCCAAGGAAAGATGTATTCCAGTTGTAAACATAAGAGTGATGTATAATAAATGAAATATATAACATTCTCCTTGAGGAGTTTTTTTACTTTATTGTGCAATCATGCTATGGGAATTATTTACACCCTTTAACTTGAGTCTCAGACAAAAGCTATCAGGTATCTTTCTGTAATCAGCTTTTCTTTTATTTATATGCCTGTATTTACATTTTTGAAAATTTGTCTGTGATACAGTTTTTCAATCACCAACACTTGTGAGGGCAGGTAATAGATGAGGAAGGTTTACTCTGGATTATCATCTGAACGCCAAGGGTCTGATAACGGTCCTGACCAAGTCCATACCATCTCACCCTATAGAAAGCATCATAGTTCCCCACCCCACAGCCAGTTTTCTCACTTATTTCATCCTAGACCATGCAGCCTTTCTCATTCATGACTGTGTTTGTCAGCTCTTCACTCCGTTGCAGTCCTCCCATTTTCCAATTTCTCCTTCCTGAATATTAAGATATATTGTACCCTAGTTCTAGGAGAAGCAGCTTTTCTGCTTCATTTGTTTTGTGTCCTGTCAGCATGTAGGTGAACACAATAATTAATTATGAATAGTTGTTTCAGTACTTCTTCTAGGCAATCTGCTTTTTCTAGGTGTTCCCTTTCCACTATATTTTCTTTTCTCTTTTTTTTTTTATGGAAAAAAAAGAGATTGTCAAGTTTTTCGGGCAAAAGTTTGGTTTAAGCAATTCTCTTCTTAGGGAAAACGTATGCCCTATTGACTCAGCTCTGGAGATCTGTTTCTAAGGTTTCAGGGCTTACATTAATCCATCTAAAGGACAAAGACATGTTCAGTGACCTAGCTGTCCAGTCAAGACTCCATCTCCTGATCTTCTAAATCTCACCTTTCCAGAGAATTTCTTGGCTCTGAGTGTGAAAAGAGAAGCACTCCCTGAGATGGCTGAGGCACAGCTCAGGAGGCACTCTGAAAACCAGAACAGGTACTTCTTAATGGGCCTGGTGGTTCCTGAATTCTGTAAGAGACCTAGATAGTGAAGTGTGAATGCACATTCAGCTGGATGATGTCTTCCAACAGATGCTTCCTCTGCCTTCTTTTGTAAAAGTTCAGTATTTGCTGGTTTTGGAAGGCATCTACTTGTTTATTTTTTGTTATTGTTTGGAATAATGTGGGCAAAATGGAAACTCCTTACTCTACTCTCCACGCTTAGGCCACTAGACAACAGTATTTTTCATAATAAAATGTGATGCTGCGTGAAATATTGAGACCATTGGAGCAATAATATTTTCACTGAATGTGTGGGTGGAAGTAGAAGTCAGTGGAGTACAGGTTGCAGACCCTTAATATTTGCCTACCTGCAGACTGTAGCACTCTTGGAAGTAAAATGTTACTTTTGAGGAAACTTTTACTGACCTGCTTTTTCAGATTTTCTGCTGACTTGATGATGGTTGTCTTGGCAGAGCTACTCTCTCAAAGATGAGATGGTCCTTACATACAAAGCCTTCAGCATTCAGCAGGCACTGGGAAATCTTCCCTGTCCCAGCTTTGTTTCTAATAACTTGAGGGGAGAAAAGAGTTACATTTTTTACGTCCCTTCCTTGAGTAGAGTTTCAAACAAGTGCATTAACACCCGCCATTCAAAAATCAGTAGGTATGGTATGTAGGTATGAATTAGCCAGCTTCTTGGATTGGTCATGGGGTCAATCAATTGATCAGGAATCCTGTGTGACTTGAGGTCTCATCCTCATGAAAGGATCCCAGGTTTCAGCTCCTGCTGTAAGAACTATTGTTGATCAGTTTATCAGACCTACCTAGCCCCAATGAGAGAGCACCTGCCATCTCTTCTTTTCCAAAGGTCAATCAAAACATTTAAAAATTAGTCAGGCAGTCAAACCTTGCCTCTCGGAGAGACAATGCCATCCATCTTCCCCTGGACCCTCTACCCAAGAGCTGGACGCAGTCTCAGGCACTACTAGCCTTCAGAGAGGTAGGAGGGGCCAGTAGGCTCACTTGAGATAGATGAAGAAAGCAGGCTCACCTGTATTTGCCAAATGTACTGCTTTTTGAACATTAAAAGTTGGCAGATTTGTAGTTGAAAGTGCATTCAGAGAAGATACATAGAGGTATGAATCTAGCTTTAAACTAGACTTGAAAGGGGAGGGGGATAATATCAGGCTTGCCCGTGACAAGCTGTGGGATGACACGCCAGGGTTAGAGGGACAGGGTGCTAGCGAGAGCCCTCAGCCTGTTGCTCTGAGATGTGCTGGGTACACTGCAGCACACTCGCAGTCTTACGGAGATGAACCAGGGGCTCCTGAGGTAATAGGAGCCAACAGGGAAACACCAGTGAAATACCTCAAAGGAACTAAGGGGTGTTCCTCTAGGAAGGTGACACGGCCAACAGTCCAGCTGAAGTGCCTCTACACCAATGCACGCAGCATGGGCAACAAACAGGAGGAGCTGGAA
Source organism: Fregata magnificens (assembly GCA_013389945.1). NCBI lineage: Eukaryota > Metazoa > Chordata > Aves > Suliformes > Fregatidae > Fregata > Fregata magnificens. The sequence continues at coordinate 199,760 of WAAD01014711.1, forward strand.
GCCACCGTGCTGCTAGAAAGTTATGACCTAGTTGCCATTACTGAAACTTGGTGGGACAAATCCCATGACTGGAGTGTGGCTACTGATGGCTACAAGCTGTTCAGAAGGGACAGGAGAGGGAGGAGGGGTGGAGGGCTTGCCCTCTACATCAAGAGATGGATAGAGTGTGAAGAGCTGTCTGAAGAATAGCCATGAGCAGGTTGAAAGCTTATGGGTAAGAGTTAGAGACCAAGGCAACAAAGGGAACCTTGTGGTTGGTCTCTACTACAGGCCGCCCGATCAGGAGGAGCCTATTGGTGACACCTTCTTACTCCAGCTACAGGAGGCATTGCATTTGGAGGATCTTGTCCTGCTGGGGGACTTCAACCACCCCAACATCTGCTGGAAAAGTAGCATGGTGAGCTGTAGGCAATCCAGGAGGCTCCTGGAATGCATTGCAGATAACTTCTTAACCAGGTAATAGACAGCCCTACCAGAAGGGATGCAATACTGGACCCAGTGTTCACCAATGCAAATGAGCTAATCGGTGACATCAAGATTGGAGGCAGCCTGGGCTGCAGTGATCAGGCACTGGTAGAGTTCACAGTCCTGAGGGAGATGGGTCAGACGAAGAGTAAAGTCAGGACCCTGAATTTTAGGAAAGCAAACTTCCAGCTGTTCAAGGAGTTAAGTCAATAGGACCCCCTGGAAAACCGCCCTCAGGGACAAAGGAGCAGAACAGAGCTGGCAGATCTTTAAGGACGCTTTCCATAGAGTGCAAGAGCTCTAAATCCCCAGGGGTAAGAAATCAGGCAAGGAAGGCAAGAGACCGACATGGCTGAGTTGAGACCTGCTGGTCAAACTAAAGGGCAAGAAGGAAATGCACAGGCAGTGGAAGCAGGGACAGGTATCCTGGGACGCTGCCTGGTTGTGCAGCGATGGGGTCAGGAAGGCCAAGTCACAGCTGGAGCTGAACTTGGCAAGGGGTGCAAAGAATAATAAGAAGCGCTTCTACAAGTACGTTAGCTAGAAAAGGAAGGTCGAAGAAAGCGTACCCCCCTTGATGAACAACACTGGCAAACTGGTAACAACAGATGAGGAGAAGGCTGAGGTACTCAACAGCTTTTTTTGCCTCAGTCTTCACTGAAAACCTCTCTTCCCACACCTCTCAAGTGGATGGACCACAAGGCAGGGACTGGGGGAGCAAAGTCCCTCCCGCTGTAAGAGAAGATCAGGTTCATGACCACCTGAGGAACCTGAATATACACAAGTCTATGGGACCTGATGAGATGCATCCCAGAGTCCTGAGGGAACTGGCTGATGTAGTTGCCAAGCCACTCTCCATGATATTTGAAAAGTCACGGCAGTCAAGTGAAGTCCCCGGTGACTGGAAAAAGGAAAACGTTGCACCCCTTTTTAAAAAGGGTAGAAAGGAGGACCCTGGGAACTACCGACCTGTCAGCCTCACTTCTGTGCCTGGGAAGATCATGGAACAGATCCTCCTAGAAGCTCTGCTAAGGCACATGGAGGACAGGGAGGTGACTCAAGACAGCCAGCACAGCTTCACCAAGGGCAAGTCCTGCCTGACCAACCTAGTGGCCTTCTATGATGGAGTGACTACATCAGTGGACAAGGGAAGAGCTACAGATGTCGTCTATCTGGACTTCTGTAAGGCCTTTGACATGCTCCCCCTCAACATCCTTCTCTCTAAATTGGAGAGATATGGATTTGATGGGCGGACTGTTTGGTGGATGAGGAATTGGTTGGATGGTTGCATCCAGAGGGCAGTGGTCAATGGCTCAATGTCCAGATAAAGATTGGTGACAAGTGGTGTCCCTCAGGGCTCCGTAGTGGGACCAGTACTGATTAATATCTTCATCAATGACATCGACAGGGAGATCGTGTGCACCCTCAGCAAGTTTGCAGATGACACCAAGCTGAGTGGTGCAGTTGACACGCCAGAAGGACAGGATGTCATCCAAAGAGGCCTGGACAAGCTGGAGAGGTGGGCCTGTGTGAACCTCATGAGGTTCAACAAGGCCAAGTGCAAGGTCCTGCACCTGGGTCGGGGCAAGCCCCGGTATCAATACAGGCTGTGGGATGAAGGGATTGAGAGCAGCCCTGCGGAGAAGGACTTGGGAGTACTGACGGATGAAAAGCTGGACGTGAGCCAACAATGTGCGCTCGCAGCCCAGAAAGCTAACCATACCATGGGCTGCATAACAAGAAGCGTGGCCAGCAGGTCGAGGGAGGTGATTCTACCCCTCTAGTCTGCTCTGGTGAGACCCCACCTGGAGTACTGCGTCCAGCTCTGGAGTCCTCAGCACAGGAAAGACATGGACCTGTTGGAGCGGGTCCAGAGGAGGGCCACGAAAATGATCAGAGGGATGGAACACCCCTCCTATGAAGAAAGGCTGAGAGAGTTGGAGTTGTTCAGCCTGGAGAAGAGAAGGCTCCAGGGAGACCTTACTGCAGCCTTTCAGTATTTAGAGGGGGCTTATAAGAAAGATGGGAACAAACTTTTTAGCAGGGCCTGTAGCGATAGGACAAGGGGTAATGGTTTTAAACTAAAGGAGGGTAGATTCAGAACTACATATAAGGAAGAAATTTTTTTACAATGAGGGTGGTGAAACACTGGAACAGGTTGCCCAGAGAGGTGGTAGATGCCCCATCCCTGGAAACATTCAAGGTCAGGTTGGATGGGGCTCTGAGCAACCTGATCTAGTTGAAGATGTCCCTGCTCATTGCAGGGAGGTTTGGACTAGATGACCTTTAAAGGTCCTTTCCAACCCAAACTATTCTATGATTCTATGAATCTCTCTTCCCAGACAGGTTTCTGAAGGGACTGAGCCCTAGCCCAGCACCACTGAAAGCCAGAACAAAACAAGTGGCCTAGAGCTCCCATGAGACCCACCAATTCAGCATGTTTTCAGAGGCCTGGTCTCCAGCCAAGGTCTGCTGGCCATTTTCTCCCAGGATGCCTCCAGGAGAGGGCAGCAATGGATCTCCTGGCTACTTTCCCCCAGAGATGAAGTCCCCCACATACACACACCCTTTCTCCATTGGGTGCCAGTGGGTGTAACAAGTCCCTGGTTTTGCCTCAGGGGTTACTCAAGCCAACTGGCCTTTTCATTACTAGTTAATCATTATGGGAAAGTTCTTTCCAGAGGTAGTTAGATTTACTGCTCAATGGCTTCTATTTTAAGACGAGCACTGTAAGACAGTGAGTACTGTGTTATAACTAATGGACACCCGAGTTTCACTGCAGTAATGCATGCAAGTGTGCTTTTTATACTGTGGTCCATACAAGGATGCCCACTAGCAGTGGATGAGCACCAAAGCTCAACAATTACAGTTCCCAGAAGATATTTTTTTCCATATTATAGATAACATTATCAAAGTTAAAAAAAATAGTAAAATAGTAAAGAAGGGATCTTTTTTTCCCCCAACACCTTTTAATTATTTGTTCTTTTATTTCAGAAAGTATTTCCCTTACTATTGCTGCAATAAGGATTCTAGCCTGAAAAGTATGA